>RJWT010054879.1:0-10228 GCA_004365215.1 Cuniculus paca
TGTGTGTGTGTGTGTGTGTGTTTCTGTACAGCTGCACAAATCTTAGTTAATTACTAAGTTCAAGTAAAAAAGTTGTACCTGAATTTTTTCCTTTTCACTTTTAGTGTTATTGTATGTTTGAAGTATGCAACAGCTACATAACAGCTGTCCGCAGGGAGATCCTGCGGTGTTTAGGCCTGTGATGAGGCCTGCATTTGGGGTAACTGGTGCATGCACTTAACATTTCCAGGCCATTTTCAATCCTTCTATCCTTTATCACAGTCTGTACTCACCCTGATCTATTTCCCCATCTCCAAAAATGGCCTTTTTCGTTTATGCCATCAATCCTTAACTCACTCTTGTTTTTAATGTCAAGTTTCTCATATAAAAGAAGCCATGTGATACTTAAGTTCCTGTGTCTGTTTCACTTAACATTATGGCCTTAAATTCCACCCATTTTCCAGCAAGTGCCCTGATTTTGTTTTTATGGCCAGCTGATATTCCATCATGCATATGCACCATATTCTATCCTTTGATCTGTGGATGGCACCGAAGCTGCTCACGGAGCTTACCTACTGTGATTAGGCTGCTATAAACATGGGTGTGTGCAGAGCACATAGTGTGCTATCTGCAACTCTTTCACAAAGAATTTGCACAGTAACATCTTTTAGAAGTTTTGCTTCTTTGTGAAAGCAGTTTAAATTCTTGCTATTAAAAATATGCAAACTCCTCTGGGAGGCTGAAGCAGAATTGCAAGTGCAAGCCCTGCTAGGGCAACTGAGTGACTTGGTGGGACCCTGTCTCAAGAGAAATAAATAAACAAACAGGGCTGGAGACACAGCTCAGAGCAAAAGCCCAGGGTTCGAGCTCCAGTATGAAAGAGACAAGGAGAAGAAGAGAGAGACAGAGAGGGAGATAGAAACAGACAGACAGAGGAAGCAGGAGACAGATCAGCACTGTCTCGAGCTCTGGAAACAGGAAAGTGAAACTGAGGACACAAAGTGAGTGCCTGTGCCGCACTGAGAGCCAGCAGGGCCCCTGTGGGTGTATCTCCTTCAGCTCTTTCCAGAGGTCCGCATTTGCTCATTTAGCAAATCCTCTCCAGGCACACGCTGCTAGGCACGAGCTGCACTCGCTCCAAGCCCTGTCCCTGCAGAGTCCGCTGCTGTGAGGGACACGATGGGGACAAACAGCAGGGGCCTCGAAGTGCAGGCTCTGGTTAGGTGAAGAGTGAGGGAAGCTGTCCAGCCAGGGAAGCCAAGCGCAGCGCATGGGCAGCATGAGTCAACGCTCAGGCTGGTGGAGGCGCACAGAGCAGGGGAGACCAGGGACCAGTGCACAACCCAGCAGGGCCGAGTCAGGCCCTGGACTTTACCCCCATCCCTGCGAGGAACAGGTTTCCTCAGCCAGAGTCCCGAGGGGAGAGGCCAGCTTGACATCACACGCTGGACCCCGACCAGTAGGTGCCACGGGAGACCTGGTGGAGGTCACTGTGTGCAGATGTCCTGGGGTTCAGGTGCACCCTGGAGGAAGAGCTCAGCTCACCTGGAAGACAGAACTCCTCCTCCAACGATGCAGGGATTTCTCATCCTGATGCTCCCTGGTTCTTTCTGCCTGTCTCTGTCTGTCTCTGTCTCTGTGTCTCTCTTCCTAAGGAAGTTTAGCTGATGCTCTGACATCACTACTGACTAGTAATCTGCAAACTCATTCCACCCTTCCCTCTTTTGCATCTGTGTCAGTAGAAAGCAAGAGTCGAGTTGTAAATTAAATATTAGTTTTGATTCTGCACTCGCCATTTCATATTAAAATTATTTCACTGTGTGGTATAAGTCAAGGCTCTTGTTTCAAATCGATACTCCGGGAGTTGTTTTCAAACCACTGTCTTGGTTACTTCCTCCTTGCAGAGACACAGTACCAACACCCCATACTATAAGGAGGAGAGATTTATGTTGGCTCACAGTTCGTAGAGGTTTCAGTCCATAGTCGGCTGGCTCCAGGGCAGGGCCGCGTGGCAGAGGAGCTCGCCAGAGGAGAATAGCTCAGGTTTCAGGGCAGGCAGCTGAGAGGGATCAAGGGAGAAGGAGGGAGACACACCTTTCCAGGACACACCCCCAGTGACCACCTCCCCCAATCAGGGCCCACCTCCCCACACCACAGTAGCTAGGAACTCCTCAGGGGACCAATCCAGGCAGAGGATTATCACACCCCAAGATCTAATCATATCCCCCAAAAGCCCACCTATGAGCTCAGGAAGCTTGGAGACCAATAAAAATAAACCACAGCAACCACCCACCGAACTGCCTTTTTCCTTTTGGTCTGCTTTATGCAGTTTATGTGGGCCAAGTGTACTTGGGGTTGCTTGCTGAAATTATTTTATCTGCTGATTTTTCTAATGCCGTTGTAGATTTAATTTTTTTTTCCAGAATACTGCCTTGTCCAGGCTCATCTGTTTATTTTTCAAAGATCTTTAGAATTACTGAATTAGTTTTTTTATAGGATCAAAGAAGCTGAAAGATCAAATTGCATTAAGCCAACAAACCATTTGATCCATGAAAGCTGTGTCTTCTTAGTTGTTGGTATTCATAGTCATAAACTATTTGTTTCTATTAATTTATTTAGGTTTTCTTGTATGTTTTTAGCAATATTCTAGTTTTTTTATAGCGCCCTCACACATTTCTTAGATAATACAAGTTTTCCCTGTCATTGTCATTCTTCTGATGCAATTTGTCTTTGGTTATTCTGCTCATTAGCCACTCAGCAAATACCTGTGGAAACGCAAGTGTCAGACATGGCGTCATAGGTGCTGATGAGCAAGACAAGTGCAGTGTGCCCCATACTTTTTAAAAGGAATTCAGTGTACCTTGGTACTGCAGCAGAAGCACATACCTCATACTTTTTAATGAAATGTCAATGAAATTATGTGTAATAATGTTTTTAATGAAACGATAGTCAAATGGTGATCCCAAATAGGAACCCTGGGACAAATAACAGAAATCTTTGTGGACAATTAGGTTGTCACCTTAATGAGGGTGCGTCTGACATTATGTACGTAGGAGATGTGAATGACATTTTGTATTCAAGGATGCCTAGTCACAAGTAGGACAAAACTTAATGGGAGACAGTAGGAAGGACATGGATAGAAACAGCCAGGAAATTCTGGAGTGAGTGTAATGAATATTTGACATTAGAGCTCAGTCAAAGCACTGAGTGTTATAACTGTCCATCATGGGCACGGGAACAGACAGGGCAGTGGCGGGGACCCAAGTGCAGATTGGATTCCTGTAAGCCAGGAAGCTGTCGCCCTCACTCCATGTGCTGAGATAATCATCTAACAGTAAGGAAAAGCACAACTTGATTTTTACCTTACAACATTCGTCCAAATGAATCCTAGGTAGATTGGAAATTCAAAAGGAAGAAAATCACATAAAGCCAAGAGTGAGCTGAGTACAGTAAAGCATCTTTTATTTCTTAAGGTAGAGAAGTTTTCTTAAACATAAAGCAGGAGAAAATATTAATAGCTTTGATGACTTAAAAATGAGAAGTTCCTCATAGTCCTAACTGAAATAAACCAGACACAGGAGGTTAAATATCATGTGGTCTTTCTAGAAAGCCAAATGCAAATAACTTAAAGAGCAAAATGAAAGAGAAACCGTGGGAAATGGAAGAGGACTGTGGGGAGATGAGAAGGGGGTTTGGGGATGGAGGGAGAAAAGAGTAAAGATGATCATGATGCAGTGTGTATGTGTGCCATTTCCCCATGATGAATATAATTATTATGTCTTGTAAACATATACCATAAAAATGTGAAGTTCCATATGTCAAAATAAACATTGGGGGCTGAATATTAGATATTAAGACATGTTGCTAATTTTATTAAGCATAGTAATGGTACATGGTCATATAGAAAATTCAATATCCTCACAGATGCAAAGTGAAATGCTTAAGGGTAATATATCATGATTTCTATACATTATTTTCCAATGGCTTAGGGAATTATATAGAGAACTCACCATACAAATTTGGAAACTTGTTAGCAAGTGAAGATAGATAGAGGGCATATCAGTACTCGTTGTATTTGTTTAATGCCTCTGGAAGTTAAAAAATACAATGAAATTATGAAAAAATGCACTGTAAACAAAATTAAAAGGCAAATTATACACTGAAATTCCTTTGCAACTTTCTGTGCCAAAGAAGTTAAAGAAATCTTACCTTACCATAAAAAGACTTTGGCCATTTGCCATGTAAAAATTATATCCTTCCTTCATCCAGGAAAAATAAAAGGTAAAAAAGCTTGGAAAGCTGACCCAACAGGATTTTAAATGAGTTAAATAAAGAAAGCAGGAGTATAAAGGTAGAAATAATCACAGCTTATTCTGTATGGTGAAGACACCCTCACCCAATATGTACTCCACTTCACTATAAGCTTCAGCCCTACCTTCTGCATGCTGTACCAGGAAGGAAGCGTTGGGTGATTGGATGTCACCCTTGTCAGCCATGCCATAATGAACAAGAGAGAAGATCCTCACACCCTGGGAAAGGCCGTGTTTTACTTTCCTTGAGATATAGTACCAATGCCCACAAGTTAAATGTGGAAAGGTTTATTGTAGCCTACAGTTTGTAGAGATTTCTGTCCATAACTGACTCCAAGGCAGTGTGGTATGGCTTGGGGGCATTGCATAGGAGAAATAGTCCATCGTAGAGCAAGCTGAAGGCAGCAAGCAGAGAGCCTTCCTTTCCTTTATATTCCACCTAGGTGACAAGTCCCAGCATGATACTTCCCATTACTCACACAATGAACAATGGTAGACCAGTTAGTGGACTACTCCAGTATCACACCCTCAATCCCAGGATCACACCCTCAATCCCAGGATCACCCTAGATCCAGCCACATTTGAAAATCCCCACATATGACTACATGAGGCTTTTGGGGAACATCTAGATACAAGCCATAACAAACCATGATGAGATCTTGTCCATGAAGGTCATAATGAACCACCCTCCTCCTGTCCTCACCTCTGAAGTGTCCATTTCTGCCTGGATCAAGGAATGGATCAAAGCAATCCCTCTTGCCAATGGAAAGCAGTAAACCCAGTGCAGGTTGTATACAATCATCTATCACATTTGTCCTGAAAATACAGGACCTTGAAAAGCCAAAAAATAAAAGCGCTTTCTGATGATGTCAACCTCTTAATTCCTCTCTGCCTGTGGCAGAGAATCAATCAATGACCATCAGTGGTCACAAGATCAGCAAGGAAAAAGCATCTCCCCAAATCTTTACTTTAGAATCTCAAAAATGCATACTGGACACAGAAAAGCTAATATTCCTCTGATAAATAAAGAATCCCAACAAACTGAAAGAAAAAAAAAAGAATAGAAACATAGACAAAAGATGCTACTGTGAAATTTACAAAATAAGAAATAAAAGTTCAAATAAACAAATGAAAACAAATTTAATCTCACAATTAATTGACACAAAGCAAATATGACAACCAAGAAGCATCACTTTTATCTACCAGAAAGGAAAGCATTCTTTGAAGGCTCAACACTCGTAATAATAGACATTCCTTATGTATGGCACTACATCACAATTAAGGAAGAAAAAAAAATATATATATATACATATACACTCATGTGAAACAATAGTGAACTAGTGAAATAAATTATGTGCATTCATAGGATACACATAGGATAGATAATAGAAATGAAGTTGAATTAAAGGGCTTACATTTGAATTAAGTAAATATATGTATATTCTAATTTTAAGGTAAATATCAACTCATGCATAGGTAAACAAAACATACTGGAAGCATTCATACTAATCATAACTGTGTATCTCTCAACAGTGGAATCTGAGAAATTTGTTTCTCTCTCTTCCATTTCTTCCTTTCTTTCCTTGCTTTCTTTCCTACCTCCTTTTTTTCTTTTTTCCTCCTCTCTTGTTTCTCTTTCTCTCTTTTACTTCCTTCCTCCTCTGTGTTTACTTACTTTTGATGAGCAAACATCATTATTTGAAGTACATTTCAGAAGAGCTGCATGAGGAACTGGTGCATCCTCCTCCCAGATGTGGCTGGTGGATTAGGGACAGGAGCCTGCTGCTCTCTGCAGGGCATAGACACAGATCAAAGCATCATGTTAGGTCCCATGAATATGTGCAATGATTACGTGCTGTCCAAAAAAGAAAAAGTGGGTGTGCAATGGCAGTTTGTAGCGATAGTATAACTTACAAAAATCAACTTGGTAACGGATGGCAAAGCCCAAATTCCAAGATGAGTGTTTGTCCCATCAGTCCTTGCTTCATGCCATATAACTTGCTACTTGAAAATTTACTAGGTTCAAACAGTGAAATGAGAATGTGCAAGACTCCTAAGAGCACACAAGTGGGTGGGTGAATTAGAAAGTAACTCTCTTCCTCAGCTGGCACCGCTCAAGAGAAGCACCAGAGTCACTGCCCTGCTGGCCCAGCACCTTCTGTCTCCCACAAACTATGCCACCATCACTGTGCCTAGGAAAGGGAAGACTGTCAAAGTCAGGCAGACATTGCAGGTAAGAGTTACAATTCCCTTTATTCCCTGAGTATCAGGTGATAACAGGCGTGGGCTGAGAGGCCAGCGACCCAGGAGCCTCCCTGGCTTGGGGGAGGAAAGTTCTGTAACCAGGTAGCACTAATGATGCACTGTCTGCACAGAGAGAGAAGGTGATCACACAAACAAGCAGGGGACAGGTGCTTACCAGCCAGAGCGGAGAAGAGGGAACACCACCTAATAAGCAATAACAGGCAGTTAAAAGGCCTAAAATCAACCTTTCCCCCACAACTGTGCCAGAGAAATTCAGGTTAGAATGAAAAAATATATAAAGATAAGCAATTTTTCTACAGACAAAATGCAGCTACATTCAAAGCAAGAAAGAATTATAAGAGAGACCCTGAGAAATATCTATAAATATTGTTTTAATAATGTGATTGATAAAAAATGAATTTAAGGTATTATAACAAATTAATGATGCACTTGATATACAGTTTAAAAGAATCTTTCCGATGTTAGGTTGGGTGTATAGTATTCTATCTCCAGAACCAGGACCCAGTCGTTTCAGTTCTGCCAGGACACGGCTTTAGCGGCAGTGCTGGAGTTATGCCTCAGAGTCTGGGCTTCTGCCTATGGGCTGGTCTTAAGACACCCAAGGGACCTGGCTACAGTGGAAAGGGTGCATTTTCCAGTAGCTTTCAGCCTGACTTCCACACCCTCCACTGTGGCTTTTTGCAAACAATGATGTTGATGGCCCGAGTTTGGTGTGTGTGCCTGAAATCCCCAAATCCTAAATCAGCTCAGTAGCTAGAATAGGATGCCCTCTGGAAAACATGAGACTCTAAGGTCACTCCCCAAATTCAGTCTTCAGGGATAATTACAGAGAGATCACATGTACACACAGCGCAGGTCCTGTGGGAAGCATGTGCAGCTCCAGTATACTGCTCTCGCTATGCTGAGAGTGCAGAAGAAACACAGAATTCTGGGAGAGCTCCCAGAGGGCAGTGGTGAGGGCATATGTGAAAACTGATTGAGTTATGTGCACTTTATGCATTTATGTAATAAGAAGGAGGAAAAATGCAGGAGAAAGATTCAGTAACTACAGAGCACTGGGCACTATAACCAATATCCCTGTCTATGGATCAAACCTGATGGTCACATGCTGGCCCTATGTCTAGTTACTTTTCTCTCATTGCTGAGACAAAATACCCAACACTGTATGTTCAAGGAGGAAAGGTTTATTTTGCTTACAGTTTGTGGAAGTTTCAGTCCACACTCGGCTGGCTCCAAGGCAGAGTGGCACATGGCAGAGGGCAACAGTTCATGGCAGCCAAAGAGAGCAAAAGCAACCAGAGCAGAAGTGGGGAGAACAAGCCTCTTTCCCTCCCTTATATTGTATGCAGGTTACCCAACCTAGGGCAGGTGTAGCACTCATACCCCTCAACTCCAGCACTAGACAATGAACCAATCACAAATTCTAGATTCAGTTGCCTCTGAAAAGCCTACCCCCATGGCTTCATGAGACTTTAGGGGGACATCCAGACACAAACCTTAATATTCTGTCCCTTGCCCCCCAAAAGATTCACACACATTCCTCTATACAAAAGGCATATAGTCCATCTCTAAGAGTTGCCAAAACCCTAACGGTTTCAGCATTGCTGAAAAGTCCAAGTCTCAAGTCTCCTTTGAGATGGAAGGCAAACTCTTAACTGTGAGCCCCTGTGTAAATGAAAACAAAGTTAAACACTTTCAACATTCAAGACAGACATTTCCATTCTGAAAGTTACAAACGGGGATACAGAGGAATGGGACCAAAGCAAGACCAAAATCCAGCAGGGCAAACATTAAATTCTGTAGTTCCATGTGCAGCACCCAAGGCAATCTTGGCAAGTTGTGAACTATAAAGGGGCTGAGGTTGCCTTGTCCCTACAGCACTTTCAGTAGTTTCAGCTCTTATGACTTCTCACTTGGACCAACTCTGCTCCTTCCTTACAGTTTTCCTCAGATAATCCACATTCTCAGCTTCTCCAAACCTCTGAGGTCTCCACTGCTCCTTTAGCTTCACACTCACAGCTTCACACATTGCCCTCTCACGGGCACATTGCCTGGCCTCCCAGGCCCTCTGAAATCGGGGTAGAAACCTTTTTAACACCACAACTCTTACATTCTGTATGCACCTAAAACCAGTGCCATGTGGATGATGCCAGGGTCTGCTGCCAGCTGGAGCTGTAGCCAGGCTTTCCTCTCTTCTAGCTGTAGAGGGCAAGTGCCTGGATTTCTGGGCACTCTGAATTCAGTTCTGAGGGACAAATGATCTAGGCTGTCACCATTCTGGAGCACGGTGCTCTGCACTTTTCTTCACAAAATAAAATACTTTACTTTTGCAGTTTCGAGGCTGCAAAGGGTGGAGCCCTGTTCTTATGATGCCTGAAAGCCATCTTTTCTATTGTCCTGTTCCTTCTTAGCAATCGAGACCTCTTCTGCTCTATCTTTTCAGCCCACAGCTTTATTGAAGCTTTCCTTCTGGTCAAACTCACAACATTTTAAATTGTCCTTCTGGCTCTTTGTTCTTGATTTTCAACATAAATCTGGCTAAAAGCCCCCAACATAGCCATACCACAGCCTTGACATTAGAATGCCTTGAAATTTTTTCTGCTAGATTAATTAGTCTACCACCCTTAACCTTAGTCTCAGGCAAAATCTCTGGACATGAGCAAAATGCAGACAAACTTTCTGCCAAGCCATAACATACATCAACTGGACTCCAGCAGCCAATGCAGTCCTTCTTCCCAGCAGAAACCTCCCAACCTGGGCTTTACCAGCAGGATTTCAATCAGTCTTTGGTCTTTTCTGAGCTCTGACCAGAATCTTCCATACAGAACAGCCTAAGGGATTCTAGCCCTACTCTTTGGGGCAACATCTCTGAACCTTTCCAAACTCTTCCCACAAGTCATTTCCATCCCAAAGGCTCTTGAACTACATAGTCAGGTATAGTTACAGCAGCAACCTCATTCCTGGTACCAAATTCTGTCTTGGTTACTTTTTTCTTGCTGAGATGAAATACCCAATACTCAAAGTTAAAGGAGAAAAGGTTTATTTAGCTCACAGGTTTTGGAGGTTTCAATCTATAATTGGTTGGCTCCAAGGCAGGGTGGCACATGGCAGAGGCAACAGCTCATGGCAGCAGAAGATAGCAAAAGCAACAAGAGCAAAAAAGGGGGGCGAGCATGTCTCTTTTCCTCCCTTATATTGTATGCAGGCTGCCCAACCTAGTGCAGGTGCAGCACTCACATCTCCAATCCCAGCACTAGACAATGAACCAATCGCAAATTCTAGATTCAGCTGCCCCTGAAAAGCACGCCCCATGGCTTCATGAGGCGGTAGGAGAACATCCAGACACAAACTATAACACCCCACAACCACCATCACCACTAATGAAGAAGACAGAAATGAAGAGAAGCAATTCAGAGGACAGAGCACTTAGATCGAAGCTGGAAATGTGGGGGAGAATTGGAAAAAGTATCAGATAAGCAAATGGAAGACTAGCTATTAATATGTGACTATCTATTAAGAAACCCTTTGTCACATAATCTAAACTGTTGTGTGAATTATCTGCAGAGAACATCTCCAATTCCTGGTGACTTAAAACACCACCATTGGTGTCTGCAACATAGCATTCATGTTCTCTCAGACCTGTGTCCACAGTTTGGGAGCAAGTAGGGAGGACG
>RJWT010054880.1:0-10205 GCA_004365215.1 Cuniculus paca
TGGGGAGGCTCCAAGATTTTGTACACTTGAAACCCTGAAAAATGTTCTAGAAGACATATGGCATGAATAAAACATTTCCCTTAAAAAATCACTTCTTCCATGTATGTCTTCTGCATTTTGATGAACTTCTTGAAAGTGTAGTGCTTCTAATGAACTCCAAGGAGCTTTCTCAGATTACCTCCACAGGGGATCGGAACAAGATGAGAAACACAATTATTTTGATTTGAGTGCATTCTTGAAGAGTTGAACTTGAAGGCAAATGGAACACCATTCATGTATTTTCTTGCATTTTCTTTAGTAGCAAATGAAAAGGGTGTTAGTTATGGTCTTAATAAGAACCACTTCTTTTTAAAACAAGTTCAGGTTTATTTCACAGAGAGTAAAATACAGAGCTCTCAAATGTAGTTTGACTAGTTTTAACATATAATATGCACTCATGTAACCATCACTCAAATCAACACAGAAAATTTCCATCAAAATCTGAACGTTTTCTCGAGCCTTTTCCACTCAATCTATCACTATAGCTTTGCTCAACCTGCTCTTGAGCCTCATGCAGATTCATTCAATTAAATACAACTTTAGGGCCAGATGTGGTGGTGCACACCTGTAATCCCAGCACTTGGAAGGCAGAGGCAGGAGGATCTCTGAGTTTGAGCACAGCCTGGGGTATACCGTGAGTTCAAGGTCAGCCTGGACTACCTAGCAAGGCTCTGTCTCAAAAACTCAAACAAAACAAAACAAATGCTTTTATGCTTGGTTTATTTTGTTCTTTTTTAAAACTGATGAGTAATGTTCCATTATATGAATATACCACTCTTCTCTTGAACATCTAGGTTGCTTCCAATCTGGGGCTGTTATAAATATGAACATAAAATCAGCTTTGAATATTTTTTTTTCTCGAATATTCTTTAATAAGTCTTTTTCATCGTTGGGCAAATACCTAATATGGAACTGCTGATCACAGAGTAAGTATATTTAGCTTTAAAACATACTACTTGAAGGGCTGGGGATCTAGCTCAGCAGTCTAAGCACCTGCCAGGCAAGCGCAAGGTCGTGAGTTCAATCCCTGGTGCCGCATACTACTTGAAAGCCAGGCATGGTGGCATGCACCTGTAATCCCAGCACTCTGGCAGGTTGAGGCAAGAGAATTGCAAGTTCTAGCCAGCCCAGGCAACTTAGCTACCTGGAGAAACCCAGTCTCAGAATAAAAAAGTTTGGGAATGTAGTTTACTGTGAAGATTCCCAGTGCCGCCAAAACAAGCAAACACCAAGAAAACACAACAAGCAAAAAACTACCTGCTTTCTAAAGTGGCTATTCCATGTTTCATTCATACCAGTAATAAATTAGAGCTTAAATTCTTCTACATCTTCTCCAAAACTTAGTGTTTGCCTCTTTAATTTGAGCTTTCCTAGGGAGCCATATACTGCTATTTCAGCAAGACTTTGATTTTCTTTTTTCACATTGCTGGGGATCAAATTCAGGACCTTGTACACACTAAGCAAGGGAAACACTGAGCTAAAACCCTACCACTAATTTGATATTTTTGTTTTTTTTGAGACAAGGTCTCACTATGTAGTTCAGCTGGCCTTGAATTCACCATATAGCCCAGGCTGACCTTGAACTTGCAGGTGATCCTACTGCCTCAGCCTCCCAACTGCTAGGATCACATGGGTGTGCCACCATGTCTGGCTCTAATTTTCTGATGAGGAAGGTTAGGCACCTTTAAGGTGTTCACTGCCTATTCGCATGTGTTCTGTGAGGTATTTCTTCACCCCCACCCCCCTCCCCAGTATTCAGCCCTTTAAACTTATTAAGGACAGGGACCCACTGGGCAGTACTCTGTTGTCTAATAGAGAAGCTAAATGTTTCACACACACTGGCCATAATGGTAGCAGATAGCTGGGTAAGGGTAGTAAATCTGGATCTTTCCAAACAGTTGAGTTCTTCAGGACAATTATAGAATCAATGATTTTGGTGTAAAAGGCTCCGTATGTTTAGATATCCCTTTTGTGTCCTCATTGAAGTCCAGAGAGGTTTGTATTTGTAATCCCATGGAGAAGTTATGGGAAGTCTAGTGAGTTAACTCCAGCCTACCACTTCCAGTGCAACCCAAGGCGAGAATAAAGACACTAAGACATATTTATAGTTATGAGGAGCCAAGGGGTCCTAAGTCCAGCCAAGATGGTGGTTCACCAGAACAAAGGCCAGGACCCAGGGCCCAACCCGGGTTTCATTAATTCTCCATTAGGGGAGTGGCTCCAGGATGAGTGACAGTGAGGGTGGCAGGAAATATGTGACTGCCATGAGCTGGGCCAGATAAGAGGCCTGAGATCACTTCTGTGATATGCAGAGGGCAAGAAATGCGGAGAGAGTAATCTGCATAGCACAACTGAGGTAGTATCTAATATTTTTGGGTTGGTGCTTCAGTTCTGATGTACAGTCTTTTTTACCCGGGGCAGTCACAGCCTCTTTCT
The DNA here is from genome assembly GCA_004365215.1 of Cuniculus paca. NCBI lineage: Eukaryota > Metazoa > Chordata > Mammalia > Rodentia > Cuniculidae > Cuniculus > Cuniculus paca. Next base: position 2,476 of record RJWT010054880.1, read on the forward strand.
TGAGGCTTGGTCCAGCTGACAGCGTGGAGCACAGCTCTCTTATCCTGCCAGGCTCAACCACGCATTTGGGGAACCACTGGGTGGGGTAACACTGACCTGTTGCCTTGCTTCAGAGATTACACATCAGCTCCTCAGCCAACCCAGTTTACATTGCATAAAGTCAATTGAAGGGGCAAAGAAATAGTCTGGCCAGCTCTGTGCATATCAATACATGGAGAGAGGGCCAAGTTTATCCAAAATGTTGATAGTTGCTCTTCTTTCAAGGAGAGTTGTCTGGGTGCTTCCCCACACATATGCTATTTTAAAGTTTCAAACTACAAGGAACAGTTATTCTAGAACCTTTGCATATAATTAGAATTTAGGGAAATATCTAAAACGATTTCTAGCCTATTAACATCATACTTTTTCTATAAGGAATTGTATTTTGGGATATAACTTATTCAAGTCAAATACTATCTAAATTTGTATCACAATGAAGACATGTACATTTTTAAAAGTTCTTTAAAAAATAGAAAGTTCTTTAAAAAGCCAGTCGATTTTTCTTTTCATCCAGAAGCAGCCATGGGACATAATTCTGGCCCATGAGTTAGATTAAAGATGCTGAGGAGACAGCTGTCCTGAATCAAAGTCTAAGTATTGGTTAAAAAAAAAATCTTCTTGCCTTTCACTTTACCCCAAGAATGTGAATACGATGCTTGCTCGAAAATCCAGGGGTCATGTGGGGACCATGAGGGAGAAGGTACAGAAACGAGCCCTCGTGCTGATGATGTCAGGAGCAGGAGGCAGAAAGCCTGGTTCCAGATGGCACCGCTGGCCGGATGGACCAGCCCTGGACTCTTCCTATTCCTGGTGTGAGACAACAAAGCCCCTCTCTGTTTAAGTCAGTGTAGTCAGGTTTCCTGACGTGGCTACTGAGTGTACTGTCAGTGTATTCACTAGTGTTTTAAAAGATGCTGCACCAAACATGAAAGTAACCATTTGCACTACGCGCCGTTCTCTCTCTGGTTTAACCACGGACCTACTGGTTTCTCAAGGAACTCTAAGTATTGAGACACACTTATACTCCGCAAGCAGAAAGGGTCAGCATTCTCATCATATTATCTATTTTAGGAATCAGATTTTAAAACATCAGTAGGGGTCGGGGAGTGTAGCTCAGTGGCTGGGCTCTTGCAAAGCTAGCAAGGCCTTGGCTTCCATCCCCAGCGCTGGGAGTGCCGTGGGGGGCACTGGTAAATGCTAGGGACATCCTGCTCCAATATTGTTTCAGCATTTATGAAAAATGTACCGAACATTTTAATATACCAGTGATATCCTGATATTCTTATTATTTTACAATAAATACAAACTTCCTTTTCAGGGTTACTTTTAGATCAGATATGACAGCCACACGTTAGAAGACAATAGACAAAGAAACAAACAAAAAAACCAACACAAAACAAAAAAAGAAGACAGTAAGACGGTGCTATGGTTTGAATGTTGAATGTCACTCAGAAGTCCATGTGGTAAGGCTTGTTCCCCAGGGTGGTGCTACTGGTGGGTGACGGGGCCTTCTGGGGCAGCCTCTGGAAGGGAAATGTGGGCCCCTGGCCCTGTTGGCTCTCCTTTGCGTCTAGGTTTGCTCAGCCCCTGTCATCTGGTGCCCTCACCAGAAGCCCAAAGTTGTGGTGCTGCGCAATCTTGGGTTGGACCCTTCAGAACTGGAAGCTAAGTAAGCCTTTTCTGAGTAAAAGTTAATTATCTCATGTATTTTTTTATTAAAATGCAAAGCTAATACAAATTGTGCAGAACATAATGAAACAGTTTGGTCAGTAGTTGAAGCCAGAATATGTATAGCTCTTTTTTTTTCTTGGGACCAGGGATTGAACTCACAACCTCACACTTGCCAGGCAGGTGCTTAGGCCACTGAGCTAGATCCCCAGCCCTTGTCTTTTTGAGACAGGGTCTCACTGTGCTGTTCAGGCTGGCCTCAAGCTCACTTTGTAGCCCAGGCTGGTCTCAAACTCACAACGATCCTCCCGTCTCAGCCTCCAGTGCTGGGATTACAGGCGTGAGCCACCATGCCTGGCCTATGTATAGCTCTTAAACATATATAGAAATGAAGTTTATACGTAGCTTTAAAGAACTAAAAATTGAAATACTAAGACAGTATAAGCCGGTGTAAGTCTAAGATCAAAGTGCTGTAGGGGTCAGTATCGGCACTTGGTCCTTGGGTTGCAAATGGGTACCTTCTCACTGCGTCCTCCTGTGGCTTTCTTGGGTGAGAGCATGAAGAGATAGCCTCTCTCTTTGTCTCTGTCTCTTATGTTGGGGATCAAACCCAGAGCCTCACAAATGCCAGGCAAGTGCTCTACTACCAAACTACATTCCAGGCCCTTCTTCCTGTTAAGGTCCTCAGCCTCAGCTAGTTCCAAACATAACCAGACTGGGGTTAGACCTTCACCATATGAATGGGGGACACGGTTTAGTGTATATGAGTGGTTACTTTACCACAGTATCTGCATTTCTTTAGCTACAGAGTTAATGATAACAGGAGTGGAGTTTTGTAAGGATTAAATGAATTAATATATGTAAAGCTGTTATAGATAATTTGACAGAGTTAATACAAGTTTGATTATTGTTACTGACCATGTTTTAGCAAGGTTTTGTTTTGTTTTGTTTTCTTTTTGTGGTACTAGGGATTAAACTCAGGACCTCTTGCCCAGTGAATTACATCCCTGGCCCTTTTTTGTGCAGGTTGGCTTTGAATCCGTAATCCTTCTGCCTCAATTTCCTAAGTACTTTAGCAAATTACTAACAGGGAGTTCTAATTTCACAAAATATTATCCAAACGTGTATGAATCACCATTAATCAGTTTCTCAGCCTCACTGCTACTTATGTTTTGGGGTCCTGAGCATGTAGGCCATTTTGCAGCATCCCTGATCTCAACCCACTCACAACTCGGAAGTCTTCAGGCACGACCAATGTTTCCTGTGAGCAAAATCATCCCTGCTTAAGAACCACTGCTATAAACTTCTCAGAGATGCAGAAGCAGTCACACTGATGTATAGTTATTTGTAGTTTAACATATTTGGTCATTTTGAAAATTTAAGAAATTATTATAAAACTTAATGATCAGGAAACTATGTAAACATTCTTTTTAGTAGATAACCCCGAAGTGTTTTGTGTATTTTGGTACCTTTGTATTTTGGTTCATTGTTTTTCCTCAGGTAAAATGAGTTGGCTAACGGTTTAATACTAATAACAACAACAGAATATTTATACTTAAACAATAATTCAAATTAATACTATAGACTCTTTGCTGAGGATAAGATTTAATCACTAAAGGCTCATGTTCAGGATTGTAGTTTTCAGTTTCTTTTGATTTTTTGCACTCGGGATTGAGCCCATGGCCTTTGCACTGAGCTAGAGCCCAAGCCCTTTTTATTTCAAGATAAGATCACACTAAGTCACTCTATCATCCAGGCTGGATTTGAACTTCTAATCCTCCTGCTTCAGCCTCCCAGATTGCTGGGATCACAGGTGTGGGTAACCATACCCCACCAGGGATAATCTTTTTTGCTAACTTAATTTTTTATTTTAAAAACAAAAGATAGAACTGATACAGAATTTCAAAAAAAGGTAGGAAATTAACACTAGTTAATGTATTGCATATAGTTATCTTAGAAGTAGTTGTTCAGGTTACAAGATTCAGGCATGAAAAAAATGATCAATCAAACAATGAGAGTACAAACCGTTCTTTTTGATGAACTTATAGAGATTAGTAGTATAGTTATCTATCTTGTATATATATACATATATACATATAATCTCTTCTGTTCTTCCTTTTCACCTCTCCCCTATCCCAGTTGTTCTTTCTTTTTGAATACTGTCTTTCCCTTTCATTTTCACAATATGTTTTGTACATTTTGGGTCTTATTACCCTTTCAGTTTTTTTTTTAACACTAGGGAGACAATATGATATTTACACATGTGAGTTTGATTTATTTCACTTATGACTACGGTCTCAAGTTGCATCCATTTACCTATAAAAGTATCAAATTTATCCTTCTTTATAGCTGAGTAATATTCTACTGTATAAAAATACATCTTTTATCCATTCCATGTTGATGGGCATTTGGCTTGTTTCCAAGATTTAGCTATTACAAATTGTGCTGCTGTAAACACGGGAGAACATATATTGCTGTGGCATGATGTTTTCTTTAGAGAAAATACCCAGAAGGAGAATAGCTGGATCGAATGGGAACTCCAGTCCTAGTTTTTTGAGGAATCTCCACACTGATTTCCACAGTCTACATGCCCACCAACAGTGGAGAAGAGTTCCTTTTTCCCCACAGCCCCACCAACATTTGTTATTGGTTGATTTCTTGATGACAGCCATTCTTTCTGGAGTGAGATGGAATCTCACTGTTGTTTTAATTTGCATTTCCCGAATGACCAGTGATGCTGAACAAGGATAATCTTTTGAAGGGTAAGTAGAAGGTTATTTAACAGACTTTGATACAGTAACTGAGGCTTTCATGATTCTTAAATTAACATAATAGAACCTTGTTTTAAAAAATCTTGTAAATGAATGGTCTGTAATTGTCCAGGAGAATTTAACTGCAACAATGAAATTTCTCTATTCTATATATCTAACATAGAAGCCTCTATCCAAATGTAACCTTTTTTGTTGTTTTTGAGACAAGGTCTTGCTGTGTAGTTCAGGCTGGCCTTGAGCTCATTATGTAGCCCAGGCTGGCCTCAAACTCACAGTGATCCTCCTGCCTCGGCCTCCCAAGTGCTGCGATTCCAAATGTAACTATTGATCGCTTGAACTGTGACTTGAATAACCAAGAGACTGAATTTTTAATTTTAATTAACCCATTCACTAGCCATGGGTGGCTAGTGGTTACATTATTGAACAGCAGAGATCTATACCTTTAAGGTAGAAATGATTGTTTTATTTTTCTCATTTGATAGGGTCTTCCTGTAGGCGGCAGACTCCCCCACCATGACACCCTACATAAAGGCTACAACCCGACAAATGTGAGGCGGTGAGGCCATGCAGAGTAGAGATGGAACTGAAGGAAGTAGGCAAGAAGTAGAAGCAATGTGAACAAGTTATTCCAACAACTCACCCCTCTCCTCCCCAGAAATGCTATGCAGCACATACCACACATTATTAAATGAAACAGAAACAGGTTTTCGTAATCCATGCAAAAAAGGTTCTTGTCATCACACACTACACACTGCAAGCAAGTGTGGTCTCTCCCCTCCACTTCCCAGAATGTGCCGTCTCTGCAAAGTCCAGTGCCTTACACATCACACTTCTGTGGTCATGTTAAAATCTCTAACCAACCCTGTAGCCTCTGAAGACTGAGGATTTATATTCCTTAAAATTCTTTCTGTTGTTATGGCAAAGTCTATACATGAGCATGCAACACATAATACGTTTTTATCATATATGCTGAAATGATATCATTTCTGTAAGAGTAGAAAAACAAAACTAGGGTTAGTACAACAGAGGTTAGATTACAACGAAGGTTTAAGAATCATCACTAGGCCAGGTGTGGTGGCGCACGCCTGTAATCCCAGCATTCAGGAGGCCGAGGCAGTAGGATTGCTGTGAGTTCATACCCAGTCTGGACTACATAGTGAGTTCAAGGCCAGCATAAACTGCATAGCAAGACCCTGATTCAAAAAATTTAAAAAAAAAATCACCACGAAAGAGTTTAAGTTCCAATAAATTTATGTAGCTGGTAGGCATCTCCCTAGAGGACAGGATAAGATGTAAATAGCAAAGAACATTTTATTTGTGCAGAAATAGTTTCAAGAGTTTCAAACTGAGATCTTTACCTAGGCAGTTTTTTTCCCTTTGGCAACCATTGTGAGAGAGTCTATTCCTGCTGACAGAAATGTGTTGGGCAGTTATTTTTAAGTCTGGATTACAAATATGTACCAATGAAAAATGATTAGACCTATGCTCCTAAAAGCTCAAAAGTTACATTTTTTTTTTACAGATCGCAGCTGAATACATCATAATTCATTTTTTTTCTTCAACATTCCACCTTTTCAAAGGTCATTCTATAATTAAGGCAAAAAGACTAGCAGTAGCAGTAATGATCTATAATAATGGCTAGTGTTTATTGAATGATTATACATTATAAGCATTGTTCTCCAATAAAAATGTATTAATTTGGAGGATCATAAGATTTAACCCAGCCTGGGCAATTTAGCCCATCTCAAAATAAAAAGGGATGACCAGGTGTGGTGGCACATGCTTTAATCTCAGCACCTGGGAGGCCGAGGCAGGAGGATCACTGCACATTTGAGGTCAGCCTGGGCTCAGTAGTGAGTTCAAGGCTAGCCTGAACTACAGTGAAAGCCTATCTCTAAACAAACAAACAACAAACATTAAGATAAAATAAAAAAGCAAGGAGAATTAAGCCCAGTGCAAAGGCTCTGGGTTCGATTCCCACTAAGGGAGAAAAAAAAATTAGTCTTGGATGTAGCTCCACGGTACAGTGCTCCCCAGCATCTGCAAGGCCCCAGGGTGCTCCTCAGTGTCACACACACACACACACACACACACACACACATAAAGATTTCACTTGATTTTCACCAGAGCTGTGTGAGGTGGATGACACCACCAAGTCCTAGTCAGTGAAGGAAATAGGCACAGAGGTTAAGCCTTCTCCACAAGGTCACACGGCAAAGGTCAGAGCAAGAGTTCAAGCGGGGCTTCCGTCCTACTGCTCTGCAGCCGCATCCACCCTGGACAGTGCTTGCTTACAGCCAGTCGAGGACAGCAGGTTCTGTTCTAACCATGAACTCAGGTTTATTAAGCATAGAGCCGAAAGCAAGCAAGCAAGCACCCATGTTTATAGCAGCACAGTTTGTAATTGCTAAATCTTGGAAACAACCCAAATGCCCATCAACCAAGGAATGGGTAAAAAGATGTGGTTTTTAATATGATGGAGTACTACTCAGTCATAAAGGATAAACTGGAAATTTTTATAGGTAAATGGATGCAACTTGAGACCATACTCCTAAGTGACATAAATCAGACCCACATGTGTAAACATCGTATTGTCTCAGTGGTGTGAGAAAATGAACAAGTAAATAAGATTCAAAATGTACAATAGATATTATGAACTGTTCAAAAGACAAAACTGTTCAAAAGAAAAAGAGAAACTGTGATGGGGGAAATGGGAAGGAAGAGAAAAAGAAAAAGAAAAAAATATATATATACACACACACAAGACGGCTAAGAGTTATATAGCTGGTTTCTCTTAGTCCATTGAAAAGAAAGGTTTATGCTAATATTGCTTGGACAATATTTTATGCCTATATCTTGTACTCTGAACAACTACTATGAAGATAACCATATGCAATGTATTAACTTTGTCATTTTCCTATTAGCCTGTTCTGAAACTCTGTTTTATAGTTGTTTTTTTTTTTTCTTTCTCTTTAAAAGTAAAGCCTACATCTGCTCTGAAGGGCTGTGAAAATGAGAATGGGATCTCGGGTGGTGGTGCACACCTGTTATTCCAGCACTTGGGAGACTGAGGCAGGAGGATCACCTTGAGTTTGAGACTAGTCTGGGCTACATAGTAAATTCAAGGCGAGTAGAACAACATAGTGAGATCCTGTCTCAAAAAATCAAAGAAACAAAACAAAATGAAACCTGAGGGCTGTAGAGAAAGGTCAATTTTCTAAACAGATATGCCAAAATCAAGTGGTCAAAAAC
>RJWT010054881.1:0-10235 GCA_004365215.1 Cuniculus paca
AAATAAATAAATAAATAAATTGAAAACTAGGAGTTCTAAAAGTGCAAATGAATACAGTGTTAGGGTATAAAACCCTTTCTTACTCCAATTTTAATAAAAGAAACAATGCAAGAAAAGAATGAGAGCTTTAATTAATGTTTAAATCTTCTGTATTGGAATAAAAACCACCCCAGTGCTGTTAAAAAAAAATCTGAAGAGAAAAACCAACATCCAAATACATGATTGGTATCAAAAGATATAAACTATAAAAAGATATGTGTAACATAAAGGATAAATCATTCTATTTGACAAATACATATTAAGTGCTTAGTAAATGTTAGGCCATGCTAACATAGCTTTTTTTGTTTAATTTTGAGACAGGGTGTCACTAAATCACTAAATTACCCAGACTGGGTTCAAACTTTCAATTTTCTGCTTTAGGTTCTCTGAGTGCTGGAATTACATATGTGCACCACCACATCTGGTTCTAACATAGCCTTTCTATATAAAAATATTCCATTAGAGGGCTGGAGATGTAGCTCTGTGGTGGGACAGGGATACAGTAAATAGAAAAAACAAGAAATAACAAGCAAGTCACAGAGATAAATAGAAATGGCCAATAATAATTTGGAAAAAAAGCTCGACTTTCCTAGAAAGCAAAGAAGTGGAATTTCTCCCTTTAGGCTGTTCCACAAAGTGACTAAGGCATATAGTGTGGAACACTTAGCTCAGTGCCTGGCATTTAAACACTCTGTAAATGGCAATTATCATGACTTCACATTCACATTCATTACTGCGGAGTATATCGAGAACCTACATCAAGCCGTCTCCCCACTGAATGGTTAATTTCCACAACATCTGGGCACCATGTTCAAATTTTTAAAATTAAGTTTATTGGTACATTTTTAGGTGTTCGTAATGATCACATTCATCACAGGCGATTTCTATCTGTACGTGATATAACTTGATTTTTTTTCCCACTCCCCTACTATATATCCAATTTTTTGGGAACAGAGGAAAGTAAACATTTGATTTTCAAATGGAAGTATAGTTGTAGATTCTTTCTGGAAGACAGTTTAAAAATATGTATCTAGTTAACTCACCAATTGCGTTTCTAGCTTCCCTCAAGAAATCTTCAAATAAAAGTGCAAAAGTGTATGTAACAAAGTATATTTGCAAATACAGAAAAATGGAAACAATGTAAATTTCCAAAGATAGGGTACTTCAAGATATGAAGTGTCCATGCTGTGAAATATAATGCAGCTTGTAAAACTGATGAATTTTACTTCTAAATACTGACACAGAAAGATATCTGTGATATACTATTTCATCAACAGAACACTGCTTATAGGATGATTGTTGATTTGTATCAGAAATATATTCAGATGTTTAAGAATAGACTACAATATGCAGTGTTTATATTAAAAATGCTTTTTACCTTTGTGCATTTAACAAATTTTAGTGATCACCTACCATGTACCCAGTACAATTGTAGGTTCTGGGAGTAGTATAGTTGTCTTAGTTACTTTTCTCTCATTGCTGGGACAAAACACCTGACACCCAATGTGAAGCAAGGAAAGGTTTATTTAGCTGACAGTTTCTGGAGATTTCAGTCCATAATCAGCTGGCTCCAAGGCAGGGTGGCACAGCACAGGGGCAACACTTTAAGGCAGCAGCCCCAGCAAAAGAGAAAAGGCCCAAGCCTCTTCTCCTCCCTTATACTGTACACGGGCCACCAGCCCCCCTCTCAGGGTGGGTGTAGCACTCACAAAACATCCCTGCCCTCCTTTGCACAGGATGAGATATTTACAAAGTAAGAGCCCTGGCTCCCTGCTGAGTCTCTCAGTTAAACTTCTAAACTTCTCAAGTTGACACAATGTATCAACCATAGCAGTAGTAAACTGCTTGCATGTAGCTACTTACAGTTGAGTACCAGGACTGATCAGGCCCACAACCTCCCAAATGAGTGGACAGTGAAGACTTAAATAGATGAGACAAGTGGTATGATTTTAGGATTCCGGGAGGATCAAAACCCTGTAGCAGAATTCAAGATTCTGGGGACTGACGCGAAGAACTTCTCTGGGCAGACTGTATTTATTTGGCAGGGGATACTGAGGAAAATGCAGGATACTGAGCAGGACCTTGGAAGTCAATTCAAAGACTTCTCCAAGTGGTAAATTATGCTAATTTAGGAGAGCTGTCTTATCTCCAGGTTGACATTTACAGCAGGACTGAGACAGCAGGAGTGAGATGCCAGCAGCTGCAGTCTCTATCTAGTTAATTGGGGTTGGAGCCAAGTGTCCTCAGCTATCTTGTCCTTTGAGGCGTCACTAGCATCACAGGCCACTACAGGCCTCAGCCAGGACCAGTGATTCATAAAGGTTCAGTTACTATGAGTCCATCACCCATCTCCAGGCAAGGGTCCTAGGCCTGGGACATATTGTAATACCAACTATTGAGCACTGTAATCCAAATATTGTAATCTGTTTTCCAGTTGTCCTCACAATCCAGAAAGTTGTGTTTGTAATCCCATTGAGCCATTATTGGAATCCAGGCAAGTTAATTCCAATCTACCACATCCAATGCAACCCATGGCAAGAGTAAAGACACCAAGACATATTCAAAGTTAAGGGCAGCCAAGGGGTCCTAAGTCCAATCCCCGTGAGGATATGCAGACAAAGGCCCTCATCTAAGGCCTCTCCCAGAATTTATCTTGTGAAGAAGGGGGTGGCTCGAGGATGAGCAACAGTGATGATGGTGGGAACTACGTAATTTGAGCTGGCTAGCCAGGTATGAAAAAAAGCATCTTTGCAAAATGCAGGAAGAATGACAAGAAGGATCAATCTGATTAATTCAATTAAGGTAGCAATTGAATCGTTTTTGGAAGCTGTTGCTTCAGTTTCTGATAAGTAAACATGTGTGCCCTGGGGACTCGTAGCCTCTTTATTTCGGAGGCTCACATCCAGTTGACATTCCTGGAGCTGACTGGCTCTGTCATTCTACTCTCTTTAACAGAGAGCACTATGCAAGGAAATAGGAGGCTGTTGGATGGCTTTAGAGATTACATACCAGTACCTAGGCTAGCCTTATTTGGAATGCTTAGAGCCAATTGAAGAGAGAACTACCATAGTCAGCGCTGTATATATCAGTGCATGAAAATAGCCCCGATATAATCAGTGTTGCTGCAATTGTTCTGCATTCAAGGGGAGTCGCTCAAATTGTCTTCTACATCGACAGACTCACAAGTAAACACAGAAAGACAACTGGTTAATTTTAAGTCCTGCTCAGAATCGCTTCGCTTTGTAGTGGTCTCCATCACTTGAGGAGAGACAAATAGGGCAGGAACACATGTCAGCTATATATAAACGTTAGGGAGAGACAACAGGGCACAGACTAGAGTGGGTTAGGGGAGGCCTCTTTGAGAGTGAAATCTGAGCAGAATGAGGGAACTTAGCCGGTAGGTACCAAGAAATACCTTTACAATTTGCCAATCTTTTATTAACTTTTCTACACTAAGCATGCAGTACGCGCCTAACCACAAGTTCTTTCCATTTCAGAAAGCTCTGGAGCCTGAGATCTCCGGGGCTACCTCGAGGAGGCAGGCGGTTGGAGCGAGTGTCGAGTGTAAGACAACCCCAAGACTCCCGGGTTGGGTCCTTCTGGTTCCTAGGACTCCCGCCGCTCCTCAGCGCCGCGTACACGGAGCTGCTGGTGCGAGAGCACAAGTCTCCGCCCGGCCATCGCTGACCGAGGGAAATGTCTAAGGAAGCACCGCGCCTTCTCACTAGGCTTCATTTTCCAGGAAGTCCCACGACCTGCTATGGGCACAGACTAAGGAGATATGGGAACCAGGAGGCTGGAAACGACTCTCCTCGCCCGAGCTCCCTCTCGCGATCCGTGGACCCCTGACTACACCTACTCGGCCGGTGAGCAAGGAGCCCAGAAGAAGAAATAGTCCATCCTAGCGCATTCCTTCCTACGGACCAGGCGCTCCATTCGTGGTTGGGCCAGACACAGTCCCCGCTAGTCAGGCCAGCCCTCGCTTCCTCTTTTCGCCATTCAGGGACCGCGAGAGCAAAGAAACGCCAAAGAAAAGCGGAGGCCAAAGACACAGTGAAGTGATACCCTCTCCCCTTCCTTCCAGGCGCCGGTATTGACGCTCATCTTGTGGCTGCCTTCTGATTGGCCAGACCTGAGAGTTCGCCCAGTTCATTGGCCGTCTGTCAGTGTAGCCGCAGAGAGTTCTGGATGGTATAATCGCAAACACTCGCAGCGGCGCATGCGTGGCTTAGTTTCCCGGCGAGCCCCACCCGAACTTCCGGCGCCGGAACTGTGAACGCTAGGTCCGTGCGGGGCGGTTTGTCCCGGGGACGGGGACCCGCGGAGCGTGCGGCCAGGCTCTGAAGCCGAAGGTTTATCTCTGGGTGTTCGGCCCGGCGCCCAGAGATACAGGCGAAAGCGGGGCGCACGCCTCTGGGGCGCGCAGGTTGCCCCTTGCCCTGTGCCGGCTCGGTCTGTGGGCAGACACCCCTGCGCGCCCGCAGCCCCTCAGCTCTGCGCCGGGGAGGCTGCTGGGGACGGCGCGGGGCTTCGGCCGCGTCTGCGTCCCCGCCTGCCACGCCCTGCCGAGCGACCCTGGTGAGTCCTGATCCTCTCCGAGGAGACTTCCTTGATCCCTGGAGGATGAGAATGGCGCCCATACCTTTCAGGAATCTTGTGAGAAGCAGAAGAGTAAATAAAGTGCTTAGTGTGTGTGGAGAATGGGAAACAACCTGAATGCATCATTCGGGTGTTGGTTAAGAAACAGCATGTTCACACCTCGGAAACTCACAGTGCCACTAAGCAAGCATTGCTAGGCGGCAAAAGCAAAATACGAAGTAGTATGTACAGTAAATCTCGTTTGTGTAAAACACATCAAGCATTTTTTGTCCATTTGCATGAATTTTCAGTAAAAGCACAGGGAAAGGTCTGGGACGGTATGTCAGACTGTCAATGGGAAGGGTGTGCTACCGCATGGAGGAACTTCTACTTGATGTACTTCTACATTGCTTAAATCTCCCTCTTTTTATTATGGTGTTTGTGTTGGTTTTATTGTCAAAACAAAAGGTTTCATAATACATGAATCAGAACTGTTGTAATCACAACATAAAATATATGTCGTACATACATATGTATGTTATGCATAAATGGGTTTCCATGGTGTCTGTGTGTCCACTGACACCCTCACCTCCAATGGCTGGATGAATTTTGAAATTTATTAATTAAATTTTTTTTTTCCTGTGGCACCGGGGGTTGAACTTACGACCTTGCGCATGCCAGGCAGGCGCTTAGACCGCTGAGCTAGATCACCTGCCCTCACTATGCTGTTCAGGCTGGCCTTGAGCTCACTTTGTAGCCCAGGCTGATCTCGAACTCACAACCATCCGCCTATCTCTGCCTCCCGAGTGCTGCGATTGCAGGCGTGAGCCTCCATGCCTGGCTAATTTATTTATTTTTAAGACGGAATCTGCTTATGTGGTTCAGGCTGGCCTTGAACTTGGGGCAGTCTTCCTGCCTCAGCCTGTTTTCTGAGTGTTAGCATTGCAGGAATGAGCCACCATGTCCAGCCTGAAACCTGAAATACAGAAGATTTTAAATTTAAGAAACATAATGCAGTGCACATAGTATATTAACATCTTCAGAGGGATTTGGGGATTTGCTTAGTAATTAAAGTAATTTAAAACTTTAGTTGAATTATAATATACATACAGTAAAACATTGTAAATATAACTCAGTAAATCTTTTTTTTTTTTTTTTTTTTTGCGGCACTGGGGATTGAACTCACGACCTTGTGTTTGCCAGGCAGGCACTTAGGCCACTGAGCTAGATCCCAGGCAAAGTCAGTAAATCTTTACAGAATGAACAAATGTTAGTGTTTATGTCATAACACAAGTATGATAAACGTGCTAATGTACAAATATTCTTATATCAGTAGGTCTGGTAGTGCTGCCAAATGAGAGAGATTAAGATTTGCAATCCAACAAGTCATGAAAAATCCAGGCTTTAGATTTCATACTTGGGAGAAGGGGTCATGGGCCTGTATTAGCAGGAGGGACAGTTTTATGGAGCAAGATATAATAAATCCTTTGAGAGGCTTCAGGGTCACAAAAGGACAGGTGCTAGGGTTCCTGGACATCCCTTGAGGCTGATGTTTGCTCGTATATACCATCCTTCCCAAAATCCTGCTTTTTTGCTTTTTTTTCCAGGAGTGCATGTCCAGATACCAGCCTGGCCACCACAGGGTATCCCTCTGGACAACTAAAAGGGTCAGCTCTGGAGCCTGGACTGAGGCCAGCCAACCCTGAGCCTTAGACCAGGGGAATGGCATCCCCCCGGGAGCCCCAGGACCAGGCTCCTGGGGAGGGAGAGGGACTTCTAATTGTGAAGGTAGAAGATTCCTCCTGGGAGCAGGAAACTGCCCAGCAGGAGGACAGCAAGGATTCTGAGGCCTGCCGCCAGCGCTTCCGTCAGTTCTGCTACAGGGAAGTAGGTGGGCCACATGAGGCCTTTAGCCAGCTTTGGGAGCTCTGCTGCCGCTGGCTGCGGCCTGAACTGCGCACCAAGGAGCAGATCCTGGAGCTGCTGGTGCTGGAGCAGTTCTTGACAGTGCTGCCAGGGGAAATCCAGGCCCAGGTGCGGGGACAGTGCCCAGGGAATGGTGAGGAAGCTGTTGCCTTGGTGGAGGACCTACAGAAGCAGCCAGTGAAGGCCTGGTCACAGGTGAGGAGTCCTTCCTATATCCATGGGCACTTGGGTGATACCTGGGCTGAAGGAAAGTGGCCATCTCCGTGGAGATGCCACTCCAGGAAGGTCATGGGGCGGGGGAGACACCAAGCAGAAGCAAGTGTACATGAAAGCACAACATAACACTTGTTGCCTTTCTGAAAGATGAGCCCAGTGCATTTTATTTTTGGTGAATTCATTGGACAAAGTGGGCATATTCCACACAGGTTCTACAAACATTTATTCATGTTCTGCTCTAGGCCAGGCCCTGGGGATACAGTGAGATGCATGAGAATACCAGAGGAGTATGAGAAGGGAGAGCTGTCTGCTAGCAACCTGCTGCCCTGTGGGTTGGACCTTGGCACTGGAACCATCTGGGGAGGTGCTAATGAGCAGTGTGCATGTGGGGTTTTACTCTTAGGGCAGGAGAGTCTCCTGCTTTTCCCTTGCTAAGCGGATGTGAACTTGGCCTTTGGGGGCTACTTCTTGCCTTGTGATTGATCAAGGAGTATCAGGCACACACTACTGTCCTCTGGATTTTCCTGGGGCTCCATCTTGATCTCTTTCCCCACACCCCAGCCTCCTTAGGGCCATGTTTCTGTGTCTCTTTCCCAGGGACTAACCTCTGTCTCCCCTGTGTGCTCTCAGTGCTGATGAGCATGTTGTGGTTCCTGCACAGGATGTGCCCTCAGAGAATGAGGAAGCTGAGGCTGTGATCCAGACCTCCCAGGCCAAGGGGATGGTGGGGATATGGAGCCGGCTGCCTGCTCCCCAGGATCAGCCCAGGTATCGCGGTGAGTAACCTCTATACTTGTAGGTGGCAGAGTGGCTGGACAGAGGCCTCATATTGCTCTAAGGATAACATTTCTATTCTGGGAAGCCTGGTCATGTGTGCATGTGCGTGTGTGCTTGTGCACATGTGTACATTTGCATGTGGAGGGGCAGCTAGATGGCCTCAGTTTTGGATCTGGAGTGGCCTCTGAGGCTCTGTTCTTTTCCTTCAGCCCAGCTTCCTGCTCTTCTTAAAGAGAGGAGTACCAGAGAGACAACAAATGCCTGCTTTGCCTCTGGGATCCATGTGAGTTACCAGTATCATTATCTTCTCTGAGACCCTCAGGGTGTTGAATCTATAAAATGGGCCTCGCTATGGCTGGGCATAGTGCACACTTGTAAACCTAGCACTCAGGAGACCAAGGCAGAAGATTGCAAATTGAAGGCTAGCCTGGGTTACATAGTAAGATGCTGTTGCAAAAAATCAAAATATAAAATGTGTCTCGCTTTCTTCTCTAGGCCTTTTTTATCCTATCCATCCTACCCCCATCCACAATTGCTAAGCGAGGCAGTGTGGTAGCCTCAGTCAGGTCTTCTCATTCCAGGCACCTGTGGCGTTGGGAGACATACCCTTCTATTTCTCGAGGGAAGAGTGGGGCTCCCTGGACCCCGCTCAGAGGGATCTCTTCTGGGACATAAAGCGGGAGAACTCCCAGAACACCACTCCAGGTAAGTGGGGCCAGGAAGGCTCCCCATCTTGCCACTATCCCTAATCTTCTACTTCCCTTAGTTGGATCCAAAGTGAACTTTTCTCAAGTTTCTTTGAGAGCACTGTGATTTGTTTTGTGTGTGTTGACCTTTATTTTCATGTGTATTAGGCAACAAGTATCCAAGGTGACCAACTCTGAGTGCTTATGAGGGCATTTTCTCATTTGGTTCTCACAAACTGGTGTACAGAAAGATTGTCCACATTTAATAGAAGAGGGACTTGAAACGCAGAAAGGTCAATGAATACTGAAGGGACAGAGCTGGCACTCAGCCAGGCTTGATTGTGAGGCCACCCACCCACCAGTTGCAGGAATGCTAACAGCAAGAGCCAGTCCACTCCCCAATACCACCCCCCCCATTTGAAGCCACCAGTCCTCCCTAAGCCAGGATCTTTATAACCTGGGATCATCTTCTGTAACCTGCATCACTCCATGGGCAGGCTGTGGTCCCTCCCGGCCCCACGCTGCTTGTGTTCCTGAGTTTAAAGAGCTGGAGCCTGGGGAGTGAGGAGACCCTACAAATGAGCAAACTTGGTGCCTCAGTTTCCTCCAGTGGGAGTGTGGATAAGCTGGTCCCTTGATCAGGGTTGATTCTGGGAGTGGTCATTGGTTCTTCAGTGTAGAGAGCCAGGCTGGGGAAGAGGGCAACTGGGCCAGGGTCATGCCAAGTGGGTGCCTCTGAAAGTGGGACCTGAGGCTTACTCCAGACCTCGCCTCTGCAGGCCTTATGTTATCATCCTATTTTATAGAAAAGGAAACTGAAGGTTTCCTGGCTGAACAAAGCCAGGGAGCTTTCCCTGAGCCACTTTTCTCCTGTGCCAGAGACCTTTGGGACTGAAGGAGCCGCCTCTACCCCACCCTTTGCAGGTCTGGAACTCCAAAGTCAGAGCAAGAAGGTCCTGCTGGAGGAGGTGGCGAAGGCGCTGCCAGGCCAAGCTGATGGTGAAGGGACTGTGTCCTGGAACCCCAAGGATACTGAAGCCTGGGAGAGACAGCACCAGCCCAGAGCGTCCCTGGGCCGGCCAGTGGGGGCACGGCGGGGGCGGCCACCGACACGCCGGTGCCAGTTCCCGGACCTAGCTGCAGAGAAGCCGCACAGCTGTGGACAGTGCGGGAAGCGCTTCCGCTGGGGCTCGGATCTGGCGCGCCACCAGCGCACGCACACTGGCGAGAAGCCACACAAGTGTCCTGAGTGCGACAAGAGCTTCCGCAGTTCCTCGGACCTGGTGCGCCACCAGGGTGTGCACACAGGCGAGAAACCCTTCTCCTGCAATGAATGTGGCAAGAGCTTCAGCCGCAGCACCTACCTGGCTGATCACCAGCGCATCCATACGGGTGAGAAGCCCTTCGGCTGCAGTGACTGTGGCAAAAGCTTCTCACTGCGCTCCTACCTGCTGGACCACCGGCGTGTGCACACTGGCGAGCGTCCCTTTGGTTGTGGCGAGTGCGACAAGAGCTTCAAGCAGCGTGCTCACCTGATAGCGCACCAGAGCCTTCACGCCAGGATGGCTCAGCCTGTGGGGTGAGCAGCCAGTGGGAACCGTGCTGCCTCCTTTGTCCTCTCGGGGCTTCACCCGTCTCTGGGCACTTCCTGGCCTACTGGAGTGACCCAGGCTCAAGGCTGCCCTGCCTGCCCCCAGGGCATACCTTGCACTCCTTGGAACAGAAGTCTGGCTGACCTTGTTTTCCCTTTTGCTCTGTGTTTCTCTTTTCCTTAGTTTCCTGGAGCCTTAGCGTATTCCTGACAGGGGCAGCAGGTAGTGTGAGGATTCAGGCAGGGTCCAGGGCTTCCCAGAGCCACTCAGCTAGATGTGGCCGCTGGCTCTTTGTTTCCTGCCTTCTCAGGTGGGTCCATGGGCCAGGTCCCCTGCCCTGCCCACCTGTGCCTTCAGTGGGCCTGGAGGACTAGCTTTGGCCCCTCCCCCTCTGGGGACTGCTTGGCTTCAGGAGGGTCAG
>RJWT010054882.1:0-10225 GCA_004365215.1 Cuniculus paca
ACTGGGCTTGCTGTCTGGTGTGGCCTTATTCTCTCTCCCCAGAGTCCACAAATGGCACTGACTCACGGGGAGAGACTGGGGTCTGGCTGTTCCCAGTGCAGCAGACTGGTATAAAGTTATTTTGAATGGAATTGTTTTATTGACTCCTTTCTCAGCTAGCTCATTAATGGTGTACGGAAAAACTACTGACTCTTTCATATTGATTTTATATCCTCCTTCCTTTACAATCTACTCTTCGCCCCTCGAATTCCTTCAATACACTATTTTTCTAAAAAGCACTGTGCCAACAATGACGCTACTTCAGAATCCTCAAAATATTCTTCACTGCATATGAGAAGAAGTCAAATCTTCTGGAACCCACTAGCCAAGTTTCTATTTGACCTTCTCCCAGTATCCCTTTCAAGATTCATCTCCAATTATTTTTGTTGTACAAACCCTTTCTTGTCAATCAGAGTGACCCTCTCTTCTTTGACTATGTATTATGCCGTCCTTCTCTTTTTGCCCCTTTCTGTTCTTTCTCTTGAAATTCCTCAAAGTCCAATTCAGATTTCATTCTTTCTTTAGCGCACTTTCTTACCACTTAAATCTAATGAATCAGGGTCCTGGGATATAGCTCAGTGGCAAGTGCAAGGTTGTGAATTTGATTCCTGGTACCAAAATAGAATAAACAAACAAATGAATAAATACATCTAATGAATCCATTTCTCACTTGTCTGAACCTCTTGTTTTTCACTTTATTCACATTTTCCACTAACAACATCAATATACATGGAGTTTAAATGATTATATTTGATTTTTAAAAGTCCTATGTGTAGAATTAGAGCAAAGACCTAGCATCAAGTTTGTATAAGCCTTAATAATTGTACTGATGTATTACTAATAGATTATTAAAAATTAAATGGATGTGTCTTCATGCGTACCTTGAGAGGGTGTCTTAAGCCTAGACTTCGTGTGTGTGTTGGAGGGAGGACAGAATCACAATTTGTAAAGAATTTACTTTGTTTCCTAGGTTTCTACATTCTTTGCCATTGAAATCAATAGTGAAGTGGTAATGGGAAAACAGAAAGACAATGAAGAGAAAATAAACGAAATAAAGGAGTGCAGCACAGTCTTGTGAAACATGAATTTCAAGTGAGCAGAACTCACAGTTGCCTGGGGTTAGCTTCAAACTGCTAAGTGCTCATTGAAACTAACAAACAAACAACCTAACCTACAAGTGTCTACATGCCACAATTCATTTGATTTGCACTTTGATCCCTATTGAATAAAAATGCTCTGAAGATAGATTCCATCAGACCATCTGTTACACTTTAATGAGAGCGCATTTATCAACAAGATTTGTTTCTAATTAGAAGCAAGGTTGAGGAAGGAAGAAAAAGCTTTGAAAAGGCAAGAAAGAACCAGAAAGCCTAGGGTTAGAGGCAGGAAAAAGAATCAGAACTCAGAGAACAGAAGCAGAAGCCTGAAGGACACATTTCATCTACTGCAAAGTTTGCCCAGAAACTGACTTAAATCATGTGAGTTCTTGCTTAGTTTCTGTTCAGATGCTGAGCGCTCTGCTTACTTTCCAGCACCCACAATTCTCTGAAGACAACAGTGACAGTAGAATTCTTACAGAAAAATGGCTGATGGAACTCAGCTGGAAAAGAGCCTCCCCAAATGTAAGAAACCGTGAAGTGGGAAGCTTTGCCTATGCAAAGCTGAAAGGTGTCCTTTACCCATGATTGTGCCCTCATCCCCCATAAATCTAATCAGTGAGTTAACAGAACTAATGACTAGCATTGGTGCACCTCCTTCTTTGATATGACCTTGAATTAAATCTAGATGGTCAGTGAAACAATTGAAATCTCTCAAGTGAAAATACTGGGACAGAAAGTACTCCCTAGAACTTGACCCATGCCTGCTGTAGCTTACGGCATTCATCTCTGCTTCTCATAGCTCAAAATTAGTGATCCTGTAAAGTGGCCTTACTTAGAAATTACTCTTTATTTCTGTTTCTCAATACTAAGCCTTTCCTCCAGGAAAGATAGTGTCTCTACTAGCAAAGAAATAGTACTTTAGTAGAGTGATAGACATGGAAAGAACCTCAAAGATTACCTCAGTGAAGCTCCTCACCTTATAAATGAGGGAACCATGATCAAAGAACAGGTTTTGATGAAATTTTCAGAATTAGAAGTCTCTCCTTCTCTTCCTTCTCTCTGACTGGAAGATTACCATGCCAGTAGCTGAATGCGGGATAAGTAAATAATGAGTTCAGTTGCAAGAACTAAGAGGAGAAAGGAGTTAGTGGTCTTGCTCAGGGTCCTGTCTGTTCCCTCCAGAAATACACACAGGAGACACACTAGACACGCTGAGCTCTGAGTCACAGCCCCTCCCTGGGAAATCCTTATTCATTTCTCTCCACAGTCTTTAAAGAAAATGATTTCTATGTGGTCAGGCTCATTCTAATCTCCTTCTTGCTTGCTCTTGAGGCATAAAAGGAGCTACTAAACAAAAACAGTTTGAGTTGTATATAACATTTTTAAAAAAGACCCTAAGAGTTGATCCCAGTTGTTATATTGGTCAGGAACCAGGGCTGGAATTAGGGTGAGGTGAATGAGGCACTTGCTGTAGGCATAAAATATTAGGGAGTTCCTAAAACTCACTACTTAAGATACATAATATTTAGTACAACATTTAAAAATAAACTTAATCTGATATAACCCTTGAAGTACAAATATTAAAATTTTAATTAACAAGATCTGACCTTTCACTACTGCAACTCATGTAATTCTTCACCGTAACCCCAGCTGTGTCAAGGATCTTTGTATTTTGATTTTTGAAAAACTGAGTTAAAATATTATTTCTCTAGATTACTGCAGGTTTTTTTGTGTGCTCTCTCCTAAATTTTTGCCTGAAGTTACAGTCTCACTCACTTTACCTTGATCCCAGACTTGCCTTGTATTCATCCATGACCCTCATCCAATGACTCAAAGGCAAGGGGGAAAAAAATTGAAGCACATGCAGAATTTACAGTTTAATTCAGTACAGATTTTTTTATTGAAACAGAATAAAATGATTCCAACTCAGCAGTACTAGAAAGATAAATTAACAAGTGACTACCCATTTTGCTTAAGGCTTCATCCCTGTGTTCCCAGGTCAGGTCTTCTGCAGGAATGACTAGCCCTACAGCAGCTCAAAGAGAACAAGGAGTCACAGATGCAGGGGCTGATCTCAAGCTACTCAACGTATCCCTGGAAATTTACTGGCCCCAAGTTATCACAAGTGACAAGAACATACCCCTCCAAGGTGGAAATCTGGTACCTGCAGGCAGGATATATTGTGCCACCGATGAGTTGGCAGACTGTCATTTTAAACTTCGTCTCACTCTGGAAGCAGAAAATGGTAGGATGGCTTGGGCAAACCATCTTCCTGTGAGAAATGCAAATGCTATTGATTTTTTGGGGCCTCTCGTGGATGAAGACATGTTCCTTTTTGCATGTGTCATTGGGTTCCCTGATGCCTCTTTGTAGGATCATGGAGTTGCAGTACCTTACAGGAATACTACTCTTTGGGTAATCCACATTCAAGTGCTCTATGGACGTCACCACTATTTCCTCATCTGGCTCCTTTTCCCAGAAGAGAAGCAGCAAGAAAATGATCACCATTAGTATCATCAGGGTTATGATTCCCTTCACATCTATGGCTTTAGCTCCTGTTAAGTAATGGAGACAAAAGGAGCACAGGGTAATCAGGTTCCTCCTGCTCAAACACCTGGGGGCTCCTCTATTGTTTTTTCTTTTCTCTGTTATTTAAAATCATGTCCACCCTGCAAGGTCTAACTGGAGACACAGATCCTCATTAAAGCTCTCAGGCCACTTCAGCTCTCAGAGTTTGTCCTAATTCCCTTTGTCTATACATGCTCCTTGATAGCATGTACAACATTTCCTGTTTCTCCCAAAGCTTTCAAAATGCTCAATATGGAGCTGAATATACAAAAGGTACTGAAAACTATCTGTGCCAGATTCTTTCATTCATAATGCTCAGTGACTTCTTTCCCCACAATTTTCTCAACCTGAATTCCACCCAATTCTACATGTTTTCGGTAATGTCTACTAAATTTGTTTTTCCTAATTCTTTCCTTCCTTGTGTCTATCCTGCTTGATCCACATGAGCTCATCTTACCTGCTATTTTTGCTGCTGCTTTCACAGGTAACATATCCTTTTGATTTGAGAAAAATCTCTTTTGTCTCAGTGTTCCCTGGCACGAATAAGGAGCAACTTTAGTGTGCAGAGAGCAAGAAAGGAAAGAACAGAAAGGGTGGGACCTGTAGAGTAGCGTCTTGGGTGCATTGAGAAGGAAGAGGAGTTACCTTCAGAGGGTGAGGTGAGTAAGGCAGATCTTGAATAGTTCCTTATTAAACAAGCAAGAATTTTCAAAACACTCAGTGAAGTCCTCATGTGTGCCAGCCACATTATTGCCCATTTCTTAAATTTTCAATCAGTCTTTCCTACAAACCTGTTGATAATCTATTCCTTTAATTTCACTTACAAAGAAATGAGTTGCGGAAAAGTCGAAATGACTACGGGAAATTACACAGGTCTCACTCTCACAATACTGAACACTTGAATTCTAGTTTCAGTGAATTTCATTTCCACTTGCTGTCTAGGAGAGGGTAAAAATGTTCTCTGGAATTAAGATTAACCTTGGTAAAGTTCCAGGCTTCTGAAGAATGTGGAAGTAGTTTCCAAACTCTGCTAAACATTGCAAACATCGGTGGATTTTTTTAAAAAAAAAATGCTAACTTGCATCCACTTAACTGTGACATGCTTGGGAAGGCTTCATGGAAAATTAGTGGATGAGGACTTAGTGAAAACATAGTGGCTCAAGGATTTAAGATCATAGAAATTTTATTTCTGTCATCTCTTTGTAAGTTGATACAGGAATAGAAAATTGGCTTAATTTCATTAGGTCTTGCTCTAAAATCCTCTCCCTCTCTCCATCTGTCTCTCTTCTTCTCTATCTCCTTCCATGCTGGGGATCAAACCTAAGACCAAGTGCATGCTAAGCAAGCACTACCTTTGAAGACACAGCTAAAAAGTCTACTCAACACATATCTGAGTCTTTCTAATTGCCAAGAAGGACATGATTTTTGGGTGGAAAATTACCTAGGAAGGACAAAGCATTCTGGAAAAGACTTCAGAGAGTGCATCTCTTCCTGTACAACAAAATCACAACTTCAGACCACAAAAATGAACAAGCAAGAGGTTATTATTTACTTCCTGAAAACTTTCATTCTGAGTTGAATCCTTTCAAGATTCACACTGTCCTGTTTTGCATATTGTTGTAGTCAAGGTTTACAAGGGAAAAGATTTAATACAGGACGCATAACTTATAGGGTTATTGTATAATATTCACCCGAAGAGTCAAGTGCAAAAGAATACAGGAGCTCTGTCCACACACTAGAGACCCAAAGAATCCAGCTGAGGGCCTGGATCCCACAGCAGTGTCCTGCACAAGTCTATCTGAAGACATAGAGTCTATGGCAATGTACTCCACGACTCCAGCTGCAGGTTTTAGAGCCCATGACGATGTCTCACACAAGTCTGTATCAAAGATCTGCACTGGGAAGGCCCAAGGCCATTGGTGGAAGCTAAAAAGTATGCGCCAGAGGGATAAAGGATCTATGCTAGGAGGCTGAGGGATCTGCACTGGAGCCAGGAAACAACACTCAAGGTAAACACCAGAGCTACTCTGAAAAGAACCACAGTTATCCTCAGTATAAATGAGGACCTGAGCTCTTCCAATGATGAGAACAGCTGAGTTCATATCAGAAAATCCAGTATGACAAGGTTCTCCAGGAGAATAAGCAACAACACTCTATCTTCCCCTCTAGTTCTATTTTTATGTTGTTGGCTATAATCCTCAAGTGGGCCATCCACACCCAGCACTGTGCTGATTCAGTTCAGCTTGATATTACACGTTGACCACCATGCATATGTATTGCACAGTGCCACAAAGATACAAGTGCCTAATTAATTTTTACAAATTTTATAATTTAAAAAATTTGATTTGCATATCATGTTGCAGAAAAAGCTCCACTGAATAAGGAGAAGTGTATGCATGTACTGTAACATATTCATTATTTCCTGTGAGAACTTTCAAGTGTCTGAATCACAAATGCTGTATTGAGCCTATAATCGGAAAGCAAGTCCCACTAGAAAAGATATTCAACTGAGGCAACTAAACCCATCCCTGAACATTTCAGGGATGAGTATTTCTGGAGAGTATCACCCTCCAGAACCAGAGTTAAGACTAACTCCACCTCCAGCCTTTAACCAACACCAGTCTACTCTTTTCTACTATAAATTCTACCTTATTTTTTATTTATGCATTTTTGAGATGGGGGTCTCACTATGTAGTTATTTATTTATTATTTTATTTTTTGAAACAGGGTCTTGCTATGTAGTACAGGCTGCCTTCAACTCTCTATGTTGCCTAGGCTGGCCTCAAACTCAAGGCAATCCTGTATTATAAACACAGAAGCCCAGTCCTTGACTCATACCTATTTATTCTCCGAAGGCAATCTCTGGAACCTGACTCTGTAAGCAACAGCCCAGCCCAGCCCAACTGCTAAACAACATCTTCCTTTCTAAACAGTTGCACCCATTCACAACAAAACAAAGCCCACAAGTATAAGGAATACTCAATACCCCATTCTGGAACCTCTGCATCTAGATTACTAATCTGGCTTAGAAAAAAGCGTCACATCCCAGGACCAAGAAAGCTCCTTGCCTAGACATCGAAAGGATCTGCCTCCTAAACACCTCTGTGGGAAGTGTAGCCTATATTTTTCGAAGTCCTTAACTATCTGTGTTCTGTCAGGACCTTTGGACGTCAGGGTCCAGAAGATGAGCCAGAGTGATCTGGGTATACAGTTTGCCAAGAAGGTTCTGGAGCCACATGAAGGAGGCAAGTGAGAATCTCTTAGTGGGTTTGGAAGAAGACTGAGGCAGGAGCTGAAAATACTCTAGACTTGGTAAAGTGGAAAGTGCCCCCCACTCACTCTTTTTTTTAACTAAGCATTGAACACAGGGCCTCTGACCTGAGCTGCATCTCACCAACTCGTCAAAAAACAATCTTTTTTTTTGAGTCACTGAATTGCCCAGGCTGAACTCAAACTTGAGATCCTCCTGCCTCAACCTCCCAGAGAGCTGGAATTACAGGCCTGCACCACTGTGCCCCACTGTCTTCCCCATTTTCTAATCCCCTTTCCTGTTTTTCTATCACCCATAAGCCACCTTTGAGCACCTCACTTAAGATTAAGGTGTTGGAAGCACTTCGGAGTTAGGACCTGATTTCTTTCCTCTCTGTTTTACTTAGGAGGCCTCCAACATTTTCACTTGCTGCTCTGATGAGAAAACTAACGAAGTCCTGTTTTTTGTGACTGCGGCAGTAAACTGCAATCTGGTTCACACCAACCCTGACACACCCAGTGCAGGCTCACATAGCAAGGAGTGTTTCCAGTTACAGCACATTTCTTCCAGGAGTGCTTGTTTTAAATTAGCCACTCTCTTTAGAGTCCATAAGAAATTATGTTCTATGCTTTGTGTTTCTAACTGGTCAGTGTTGCTGGAAGGGCAGCCTGGCCTTCTCTCACTCATGCTGTGTGCATCTCAAGGTCTGGAGCTGGGTACCCTCTTTCTCCTGTGCGGGGCCCAGCACCTCTCAGATCACAAGATATTTTGGAGTGGAGAAATGTTTAGGTAAAAGATCTCAGACTGTGTCCTATTTCAGGCACTAATTGGCTGAGCGATTATGAAAAATCATACCACTTCTCAGTTTCTTCATCTCTAAAACGGGGGTGATAAAAAAGAATAAAGGAAGAATCAGACTGCTAGGTCCCACTGTGCTCTTCAAACTAAAGTTCTCAATTTAAATGAAGTCCTTGGCTATTCTCTTGAAGTGACAATTCTCTGGTTACAAGTTCTATTTCCCTACACACTGAGGGACTAGGGAGAGATCTCTGACTCTCATCCTGGCATGGAGACTCACAGTGGAGAAACAGGAATTAGGATTCTGGGTACCAGACTCAAAAGTGAGGCTCTCCGATTTAGGAGTGTGGAGTATTCCTGTGAAATGACCTAGGAAATTGGCAAACTGATCAAAGGAACACGGCTTTAGATTAAGAACCATAACTCTTGGGGGAAAAGCAGATGAGATGAGGTACCCGTGTCCTGGAGGAGTGGATGTGGATTGGCAACTGCAGAGCTGTTTCCTGACTACTGTTAACTGAAGGATTCGTGCAGTACCCTCACAAGCTGCTCAGCACTCATCTAGCTCCCCTCCTATTGCTTCACTGTCCCTTTGTCCTGGTGAAGTGAGCAGACGGAGGCCTGCACATGTCCAAGAACAAGCTGCTCCTAATCATGAACAGGACAAATTCTGAATCAGAAGCTGACACTCTTGACCATGTCATCATAGCCCCAGGCTGTGCACACGAGGTGGGGGTTGCTGTTCTTCCTTGAGGAGAAACCAAGCTATTTCTTGTTTAATAATTTCCTTGTGTCCCCCACGTGACTGCTACCGTGATAGAGCCCAAGAAAGACCAGTCTTCCTGACCATGCCTCTCTAATAGCTACTTGCTAGGCCTGTTTAGGTTTTGTACTTCTAAAACTGCTTTGATCATAGTGCCCTAGGCTGAGCACTACCCTCTGAACTCTGATTAAAGGAGGACCATTAATCAAGCCTTCCCTTGGGGAACCTCTCAGGACATTCAAGGCTCTCACACCACTCCCAGGCTCTGCTTTCTTCTCTGAACCAGTTCCAGCTTCCCTGAACATCAGATAAAATTCCTTGAAATGATGAATGATTTTCCCCCATGCCAAATAACCCCCAAGTCTCTGAAGAATACAAGAGTGTTCAAAATAAATAAACAAACACACACCCTTCCTATTCAGAAGAGACCAGCAAGGGCAGGATGAGCAGCAGTGGAGAGCAGGAAAATGGGCTTCCCTCTCTTAACACTGGCTCTGCTGCCAGTCGGTTCTTGTGACCTGGTGCCAAGCACAGTGCCTAGAATGCAACAGATGCTCAATAAATATTTGCTCAGTAAAAACTGAACCAATGGAGAATGTATGGATGAATGATCTAAAAGTACTGTATCTTGCACTGTATCTGATATACGAAATTATATAGGGCCTCCAATTATGATGTCAGGAAAATACCTCTCAACCTGCTGAATGTTTGATACACCAAGTCTGTGCTCTCTAGAATTGAAGAATGAATTTAGGAACAACAGAGGTTAAGAGTAGGAAACTTTATTGATGGATAGACAGGGTTCCAGCCTGAGAGACAGGATGGTGCCCAGAAAGTTGGTTGCCAAGGACTCTACTTCTCAAGGAAAGTTTTATAGAGCACAATCACATGGTTATGATGTGGGTTACAGCTATGATCAATCAATAAACAAGTATAGTCACTTAGGTAATATTGATCCAATGGGGAAGCAAGTCACACAGCAAATGCACATGGAAAGAACAAAGAACTTTGCAGGGAAGGATGAGTCCAGGGGTGTTGGTCACCCTCCGAGGTGACTGATGTCTATCTAGACTTTATTGGACCAAGTGTTACCACTCATTTTACGCCTTGTCATTCTGTCTTTATCTTGAGGCCTGGCCTCCAATTGATGTGTTTCCAGCTACAGTTGTAACAAATGCATTTTCATCTTTGTCCTCTTTCAGAGGCCTACCCCATCTGACTGCCTATAATATTTCTACCTAGCTTAGCTGTCTTCCATCAGAGCCCTCAGTCCTGGGGTCACAGTATAGGGTCTCCCATATCTTTTTGACACCAGGAGCCAGTTTCATGGAAGACAATTTTTCCACAGATGGGGAGTGGTAATTTGGAGGTAATTTCTCCCATTTTAAAGAAGCTCTCTGGTGCCAATTGGTTTTCACTCATTTTGGCTAGGGCTAGTGTATGGACTGTCAAAACTGTGACTGACACAGTGTGCAATCTGGGGCCAGGGGAGGGGGCTGATGGAAGTGGTGAAAAAAAACAAAACAAAACAATGGGCAGGGCCACTCAGGACTAAAATAAGTGTCAGAGTCTAATTTAAAGCCTGCCACCAGATACAACTATAGAATTAAAGTACCTCAACTTACTAGCCACTAAAAAAGCCTACCACCTGATGCAGCTTGTCACTTGTCACTCACTGATAGGGTTTTGATTTGAGTCTAGGAGCAA
>RJWT010054883.1:0-10226 GCA_004365215.1 Cuniculus paca
GCATGACTGATTTCCAGCAGTAGAAGGGGAGATGCTCCTCCACAGTGCTTAGAACTGGAAGCGGGGGACACCTCCTACCAACTTGTAAAGACTGAAAAAGGGGAAGAAGAAAAGATCAGCTGGTGCCAGAACACAACCATCTCCGTTCCCACCTGAGGGAGGCTACCCGTTACAAACGCACTGCCTGCAAACACGCACAACCCCCCATTAACTTATGATGGTGTCCTTTGTAAGCAGCGTCATCTCTTCAAAGAGCTGGGGATATAGCTGAGTGGTAGTGTGTTTAGCCCTGTTCTCTCTCGTTCTCTCTCTCTCTCTGCCTGCCTATCTGCCTACATACCTACCTATCTCTATCTAAAAAAAATCTAAAAGCCATAGTGAGTAACACACAGATTCACCATTTAGGTTGGATTTTACCAGTAGAACTACTGGGCAATGGCCATTATTATACATCAAATTTTCTGTTTTGAGGACTGAACTGTTCAAAGAACCTCACTCACTGGACGGTGTCTACTGTCAACCAGGTGACAAATGTGGCTCAACTTGAGCCACGTCAGGCCAGAGCTGGGTCATCAGGTGCCTGTGAACAAAATCAACCCCACTCCCAATAACTTGAGGGGACGAGACTATTCCTTAAACCTGCAAGGGCACTGCTAACACGGAGCCCATTTGCTAAGGGTCAGGACCAGACCCAGGTGGCTTCCTGTGCCTGTCCAGGAACCTCCCTTGAACTCACTTTTGGGCCTTGATGGTAAGAAGCCTACCACGCATAAGGCTTGGAAAAGCCTGGGTGATCAGACCCACGACCTTTGCTTTGTGTGCGCGTGGTGCCGGGGGCAAAACCAGGGCCTCTCGTGTGCCAGGCAAGCACTCCGCAGAGCTACGCTCCCAGTTCCAAACCTTCTCCTGCATACCACAAGGCTACCACCTCGCAGAGCTTTGATCCCAGCGCTGCATCATTTTCCTCTGGAGCAATTACTCAAGTGTGGCATCACACAGTTAAGGAACTATCACCACTTCCATCTCCTGCCACTGTGAGCTCCGCCTCAGCCTCCCAGAGTGCTAGGACTATGCAGTAAGTGTCAGCATGCCTGGCTTGAACCCACTCTTGACTGACTGCCTCACCAGGGTCCTTGGTGAGATTACATTAAGCATTTATTCCTGTTGATAAATAAACAGTCACAGGGGTCCACTTTCATTAGTTCAGATAAAAACTGGCATGAGTTGGTCACATTTCTGCAAGTGAGCAATGTGTAAAGGAGACAAGAAACTATTTGGTGGCTCATTATAAAAACAAAAGGAAATACAGAGGTAATGAGGCAGAGACCAAAATTAGGAAGAATTTTACGCAAAAATAGGAGGTAAATTCCAGATTCACAGGATGCCTGGAGCAACCTCAGAGATGGCTTAATTATTAAGATCAGCTAATCCAAGCCCTGCCCTGACAAATGGAGACTGCACAGCCCAAAGACACAGATGCTCACGGGGAGGCTGCTGCTGAATCTCCTGATTGTATGGCCAGCTCCTCTCACACCACCCGCAGCTCTTGCAAGTAACAACAGAAGTTATTTTTAAAAGTTAACAGATACTTTTTTTATACTTAGGATCGAACCCAGTACTTTTCCACAGAGCTGTATCCCCAGTCTTTTCCATTTTTTTAGAGAGGGTCTTCTTGCTCAATTGCTCAGACTGGCTTTGAATTTGCAGTATTTCTGCCCCAGACCCTGAGGACCTGGGATAATAAGTGTGTGCCTGCCACTACACCTGGCTATCAGATATTTTTATCAAGCACCAACCCTGTGCCAACATTCTTCTAGAAGCTGAGGATCCAAGAGAACAGCTCTTCTGCGGGGCACTGAGGGTGTGCTTGATCCTGTCGGGGATACATCACTGCTTCTCTGAGCCTTGATTTTCTTGTGGGTAAAACTGGTTGCTGTCAAGAGTAATTATCATCAAAACTGAGCTTCCTAAATGAGGAGTATTTGGGGAGTTTAGTGGGTCAGTGACATTTGGATCCATACAAAGAAGAGAAGGAATTCTAGGTAGTACTAAGAACAAGAGCTATGCCAAGATGATGGACTAAAATAAGTCTCAGGAATATAGGTGAGGCCCCCAGGAAGACTCCAGAACTAAGGCTGGAGAAGGCAGGCTGGCTCCAGGAGGTACGGCCCTGAGCCAACCCCTCATGTGGACACAACACACCTGCTAGGTCACTCACAGCTGCCCAGCTGTATCGCAGCTCTGGGGCATCCCTGACGGCTGACGGCCAGTCTGTCAGCAATTGCCCTGCTCCAGGCACCACGGGAAGCTTGGACAGAGGCCAAAAGCACGGGCTGCGGAGTTAGACTGCCAGGTCTGCCTCTCCCTTCACTTCTTTCTAGGCTCAGTTTCCTCATTATGAAATGGAAGTATGAATAGCTCCACCCTCACAGGCTATTTTAAAGTTTAAATGAATTAATTACTAATGAATCTCTCACTGGTACAGTGGTTACCTAACGTCCATGGGTCCTTGGGTTTGATACCTAGTACCCAAAAAACAAAACAAAACAACAACAAAAATCCCCTACATTAAATATTTTTAATGGTACCAGGAAAAGGGTGTTATTATTTTCAATCATGCCAGCTACTATAGGCATTACTATAACATTAATGTGATTATTACTGTAAGGACTATGGCATCTGCCAGCCTCCCAAATTCGGCTTTTCCCTTTACGATTACTTTCTTGGAACACGCTCCTCAGAGTGGAACCGCCAGATCACAGGCGCTGGGGGCACCACTGACTGTGGTTTGTTCCCTCAGTGAGCTGAATCCAGCACCTGCTCTGGACAGACACTCGGTGTCCAGGTGACTCAGACGAGGTCCTTCGCTGGCCCGGCTGTGGTGCTGAGTGTGCCCATCCACTCCCAGCCCTGAGCACTGCTTCCTTTCATACGTGTGAGTAGGGTAATTTTTCAATCGGCCAAACCCTTCTCCCTTATTGAAACAACAAAGAAGCACAAGCTAATGGATCTGAGTGGGGCTGCTCTGACTGGTGTGGAAGACAGGGACCCAGGCCTCCCCCATTGCTAGGGGCAGCACAGAACCCACGGCTGAGGAACACAGCTCTGAAAACACCGCCCAGGTGGCTCTCTAAGGGGAAGCTCTCGGACGGATACATCTTTGGTATCACTGCAGCCTCTTCTCATTAGAATCTGCCCCCAGAAGTCGAATTTTCCAAATTTAAGTGATCAGAAAATCTCCTGCAGTGCTTGGTAAACACACATTTCTCAGGTCTCACCTCAGCTCTAATCAATCAGATCATCTGTGGAGAGGACGGAATCTGTAGCAGTTTTAACAAGAGCTCTGGTGCTTGTAAATTTAGGAAACACTGCAGCCTAGAGGCTCCTCCCCAACCCAGTGAGGAACCTGACCTGTAACCTGCTTCCTGTAAGCAAGTGGCTCAGAGCTCAGAACTGAGAGACCAGCCTGTTACATGCTTCACACTGTTTGTTCTTAGTTTCTCTTTGGAACCTGTAACACATATACGATAAATAGCCACAGTTACAGGGTGAGGGGACTTGCTGAAGGTCATGCAGGGTCAGGACGAGAAGCAGGATATGAACTCAGATGGGATGGATTCCAGGGCCCTTGTCCTTACTGCTGTGTGGCCCCCGGCACGTGGGGCCAAAGACCCTCAGTCTGGTTCTCCAGGGCGCGGTGGGTGAGAAAGCACAAGTACACCCAGAAAGACTCAGATTTCAATCTTTGCTATGGAACAGCAGGTGACTCAATTAAATTTCTAGATGCAGTTTTCTGTATTACAAATCGAGAAAACAGGGCTGCTTTACGGAGTACATGTGTGATGTGTCACTTCTTTACTATGCCTAGTGCAATTTGGGAAAATTAGTATTTGTATCCTTCTTGTTCAATTAACCTCCCCATAAGAAAGGAAAAAAATCTATAGGCACAAAGAAGTCAATTAGAGAATTATGCAGCAAAAACTCAGAATCGACCACAAATGGATATACAGTACCTACTTAATGGTTACGTAAGAGAGTAGAGACAATATAAAGGGATTAATAAACACTGAAATGCCATTTAAAATTATTTTTGCTTATGTGAACTATGAAGCAATTACAAATACACCTTACTGATCGTCGTGAGTTCGAGACCAGCCTGGGCTACAAAGCGAGCTCAAGGCCAGCCTGAACGGCATAGCGAGACCCTGTCTCAAAAAGACAAGGGCTGGAGATTTAGCTCAGTGGTGTAAGCGCCTGCCTGACAAGGGTGAGGTCGTGAGTCCAATACCGGTACCAAAACAAAACAATAATAACAAAAAAACACCTCATTTAAACATATGCAAAAGAGTAACTACTATGATTATGACCATCAGAAATGTGCCCACCGGCTGAAAAGGCATTGGAATGCTGGAAAATCATATCTGTGGGCCCGGTGGGACTGAGTGAATTTTCCCTTTTTAAAACATATTAGAATTCTAATAACAGTGTTAGAACACCGGAAGTGTGCAAGAGAAAAAGGCTTAAAATTAGGTCAGATACATGAAGGGGCTCAGGGTGGTTTCTGAAGGCCTGGGGGAGGGGCACGGTACCTTCTGTGTTCACTACGATGATCCCTTGCACTCCTTTCTGACTCTGAAGTCGTTTCAGTGTCTCTTCCACCTCTGCCTGCCAGAAAATAATAGCAAAGTTAGGAGAGCCCGGGCAAGCTGGATTAACTTCCCCATATCCCAGGGCAGAAGAGTCACACATCCAACTTCTAACAAACCAGAAACACCGGAGCCTGGGGCGCTGTCTCAAAGCTCCCCGGCCACTCGAGCAGTCCTCGGGCCACCACTGGACCCTAGAGCAAGAGCTCACACTTGAGTGCGAGATGACTCAGGGCTGCTCACCACACTATTATCTCACTCCTCCAGCCCCAAGGTATTTGGAAGAAAAATATAAATACCATTCTCTGGAGAATACGAATGTCCATGACTCATATATTTGGTATAGCTGAGAGGCCGAATTCTGATGATTGGGAAAAACAAAACAACACAAAATAAAACAAAACAAAACAAAACAAAACAAAACAAAAGCCCTAGTTTCTAGCAGGGAGGAGACACTTTGTAATTTGTGGCCCAAACAGTACAACTGAAAACATTTCAAAGGAAGCAAAATAACCCTATGTGATTTAATCACCTGGTATTTGAGATGGTGTGACACATGGCACACAGCCACGGGAAATGGGTCCCAGAAGGGGCTTATTAGTCCCCCCATTATCCATGAAACAGGGTGGGATATTTTGGCACATGGAATCTGTAAACCGAGGGGACACTTAGACGTCTGGGTTTTCACTGTGCCATGCAAAGCCTTCTACGTTCTTACACCCAGCTACTTTATCTTTGCCTCCACTCTGCATCAGCTTGCCCCTATGTCCCTGTCCTCATGTCTTTTTACCCTACTAGGCCCATTTTTTGCTGAAATCCAACAAAATATTTAAAAACAACTGAGCCTTGAGCTCTTCTTCAAAGCCTTATGGATTCTCAACTCAATGGAGTTTTGCCTGCACCTGACCCCACCAAATCCTTGCCTCTGCCTGTCTGGGACACATACCAGGAACTGTGTTTCCAATTACCAAGTCTCTACAATGATCTGCAAAGAAGGAGTTCCATAAAATAGCTGATTAGAGTCAGGCATGGTGGTGCACACCTGTAATCCCAGCACTCTGGGAGGAGAAGGATTGCCAAGTTTGAGCCCAACTCGGGCATGTGAGTTAGCAAGACCCTGTCTCAAAAAATAAAAATGTCTGGGGGTGTAGCTCAGTGTAAAAGCCCTGGGTTGAACCCCCCAGTAATGCTAAAAAGAAGAAAAGAACAACAAAACAGCTGCTTCACCCGAACCAGGCTTAACTCTTCCTGTCACTGGAAACTGGGCTTAAAAGGTACGCTTGTTCTGGTGGCCCCTTGCAGACTGGTCCAGAGTCCAGTAAGAAGGTCCTCAAAGGCTGAGAGTTTTTGGAAACAAAGGCTCCATTCACCAACAGAGAATGGTTTCCCCCTCCCAGGGGATTGGGGGAGGGAGGGTAGATTCTGAACACTGGGTGGAGACAGCACAATGAATTATTGTTTTTCTGGAAAGTACAAAGCTGACAATCCAGTCACTACCACCCACTCCCTAGTGATGCAAGAATAAGCTCAAATGCTGGAGGGAAAAGCAAACAAGTTACTCCCACAAAATGGCAAGTCACATGGTGCCCCTAAAATCTGGAATCGGAGTAAAAGGTTGGAGCTGGCTCTGTGGACATGAGTAGGCTACAGAGCATCATATGTGTCAGGTCCTAAGTCATTCAACAAACCTTTGCTGAGCTCCTACTATGTGCTGGGTACTACTGTGGAGGGGAAGAGTAAGTATAAAGGTCAGTACTGTAAACTATTCAATCTGACCTGATCACTCTACTGGAAACTCATCTTTTCTTTTTTCAACATTTTATTTGTACATATTTGCCATACACAGTGCTTCTATTTCTTTCTCCTCCCTTCAACACTTCTTCTCTTCCCCATTTACGGAAGTTTTGTTTCCATTTTTTCCTTTTTGAATCCCTTTTCCCTTTCTTCCCTCCCCCTTCCCATTTGAACTGTTCTTCCAACTTCCCATTATCTATCCTCCATCATGCTCCTCATTTACCCTTAGGGTTTCTCGCACAGGAGAAACAATGTGATATTTAAACTTGTGTATCTTATTTCACTTAAAATTATGGTCTTGAGGTGCACCCATTTACCGACAAATGACTCAACTTCATCCTTTATGGCAGGGTAGTACTCCATTGTATATAAATACATTTTCTTTATCCCTTCATCTCTTGATGGGCATATGGGCTGTTTCCAAGATTTAGCTGTGAAACATTGTGCTGCTACAAACATGGGTGTGCATAATCATACTTTTAACTCTTTTGGGAAGATACCTAGAAGGGGCAAAACACTACCAAATTAGAGAAAAAGCCAACTAAATTACTGACTATTCACTATAAAAATACAATACACACATTAACAGTGGTGACTGGACAATCAGATACCCCTACAAAAAAGTCTGTGATATAATGGGGTTTTTTTTTGTTTGTTTGTTTGTTGTTTAAAACAGGGTCTGGCTATGTAGTTCAGGCTGCTGCCCTTGAGCTCACTATGTGGCCCAGGCTGGCCTCGAACTTGAAGTGATCCTCCTGCCTCAGCCTCCTAAGTGCTGGGATGACAGGCATGTGGCACCATGCCTGGCATGTGATATAATGTTAACTGAAAACAGCAAAACGCAAAAATAAAGTGCCTGGTGACTGCGATCACATAAGCAGAAAAGGGCTAAAGGAGGAAATTATGGGGAGAAAAGCTATTTTCAGAACAGGGAATTATGAATGGGCTTTGTAACACAATGTAATAATCTGTAAGAATAGCTCCAGTGACAGTTTAGGACAGCTCAGTCAACGAATAATCAGGAAAAAGCTGGGCGTGGTGATGCATGCCTGTACTCCCAGCACTGAGGAGCCTGGGGATCACTGGGAATTTGAGGCTGCGATCTGCTCCTGGCCACAGCAACCAACCTTCCCTTTGTTTGCTGCACTTGAGCCACACTGGCTCTTCTGCTTTTCCTTGAGCACACTGGACACGCCACCAGCCCAAGATATTTTACGGACAGCCTTGGGCTTTTTCCTGGGATGATAAATGGAGCTGCAGGAGGCTGTGAGGTAAGGAGGACGACTTCTGATGCTGCTCAAGGCCGGCTCTGGCTGCTGTGCAGGTGGGGGTGGGGGGACACAGCCGAAGGGAATCCTGGCTTCTAGCCCTGGCGCCTGGCATGGGTTGCTCCCTCTGTTTGAAGATCCACTCCCTCTCACTCCCTGACCTAACTGCCAGATTCAGCTTTTCAGTTTGTGGGCCTCTGGTGGGAGCCTTCTTTAGTATCAGCCTCTCTCCTCCATGGCACTTATCACAGTGGAGTTCAATTGTTTCACATCCATCTCCTGACCCAAAGCACCATGAAAGTAGAAACTCCAGGATCTTTACAGTTCCAGTACCAGGCCCAGGGCAGGCACCTATACTTAAGGAAAACATAATAGCTGAATGGAGTGGTGCAGGCCTGCAATCTCAGCACTTTGGGTGAGGCAGGAGGATCTCAAACTAGAGTCCTGCTTGGACAAGTTAGGGAGATCTTGTCTCAGGGTAAAAAATAAAAAGGGGGAGGGGGCTTAGCTCAGTGCAAATGCCCTGGGTTCAATCCCCACTACCAATAAATAATTAATTAACAGAATTTCTGAAACTATGTTTCATAAAATCTTTCTTTTGGTGCCCGGGGATCGAACTCATGACCTCGTGCTTGCCAGCCAGGTGCTTATGCCACTGAGCTAAATCCCTGGCCCAACACAAAATCTTTTAAGTACAGGAGGGAGGAAGTTTAGGTGACTTTAGTCTAATAGAAGCATCCATGGAGACCTGGCTGTTTAAGAAGCATGCATACACTTATCCAAAACAGGAGGACACATGGGTATATATTTACGTACTAAGGACCTCCTATGGGCCATGCCTTGCTCTCAGACATATGGTCCCATCTGAACCTCTTATTCATCCTCTATGATTAGTAAAATGTTACAGATGAGGAAACTGAGGCTCAGAAAAGAGAAGGATTTTGCCCCAAAACACAGAGCAGGTCAAAAGGAGAGCTAAGTGGGCGTGGTGGTGCAAGCCTGTAATCCCAGCACTCTGGAGGCGGAGGCAGGAGGACTGCTGCAAGTTTGAGGCCAGCTTGAACTGCACAGTGAGACCCTGTCTCAAAAAAGCCAAAACAAAACAAAAAACCAAAAACGAAGGAGAGCTAAAGGTGGGCATGGTTGAGATGCACCTATAATCTCACCATTAGAGAGGCTGAGAGGGTAGGCTCACTTGAGTCCAGAGTCTAGGATGACTGTGAAGGTGAACCTTCTAGAGCTTTCAATGATACA
Organism: Cuniculus paca; assembly: GCA_004365215.1. NCBI lineage: Eukaryota > Metazoa > Chordata > Mammalia > Rodentia > Cuniculidae > Cuniculus > Cuniculus paca. Next base: position 8,963 of record RJWT010054883.1, read on the forward strand.
AACAGTACGCTGCAGCACAGGCGCTACAGGTTTACCACCACTGCTCTCGGAGCTGGAGATCAGCCTGGGTAACATGGCCAGACCCCGGCTCAACAACAACAAGGGCAAAAGGTACCTGCCCTGAACAGGGCTCATATCTTAGTGGAAGAGACTTAAAAATTTTTTTCTTTTTGCAGGTTACAGGGATGGTGTGGGGATTAGGGATAGAGGATAACTCAAACTGTTTGGGTACTGAGGTCAGGAACATCTAAGGAAGTAATTTGTAAGTTAGGAACTAAATGACAACCAAAAAAACACACTCCAGTCAATGGGGAAAGGAAACAAGCTTCTGAGTTTTCTAGTTCCCAGGTGCATGTGACTGACAAATGGCACACAGCAACAATAAAACTCTGGGATTATCTACTGGATCAGGACAGGAGGGCTAACTATCTGAAGCAAGTGATTCATGAAAGAAATATGACTTTTGTCTACTAAACATAAAACCTTAATTTCTGCAAAACAATAATGAACCAAACAGGATAGAAAAATATCTGCATCAAATATATAACAAAGGAGTAACTCCTAAAACATCACATAAACAGAGTAAGAAAGATAGCAAATACCCAGTAGGCAGAAAATACACCTATAATAAATGACACAGAACAATGATCATTCCCTGCAAATAGAGGAATAAAAATATAGCAATATTGGCTTCTTTTGAAATGTTAGCATTGTTATGGCAAGACTTTTATAAAAGCAATCTACTAGGAAAGCTACACAATATGCTATTAAGAACTACAAAAGTATTAGTCGTTTTTTGCCCCAGAAATTCTTTTCCTCACAATTTACTCAGAGGAAATGATCTAGTAAGTTAAAAACCAAACCAAACTACACATACACAGTGGCATCATCCCAGCATTACGTCTACTAAAAACTAGAAACAAGCCAGGCTTCATGCACACACCTGTTATCCCAGCATTCTGGAAGACTCAGGTAGGACTGCAAATGCAGTGACCTGGTGAGACCGTCTCAAAAACTGAAAACAAAACAAACCAAAAGAAACCTGGAAACAAACCCAATGTATACCAGGGAAATGGTTTGGAAAATGATAGTACAACTCTTTTACTATAGTGAATTTTTTTTTTTTTGGAGGCACCGGGGATTGAACTCATGACCTCGTGCTTGCCAGGGAGGCGCTTAGGCCACTGAGCTAAATCCCCAGCCCTCAACTCTTTTACTATACATAATTTATCTTTTACTAAAAATAATTTATCATGCCTCCACT
>RJWT010054884.1:0-10227 GCA_004365215.1 Cuniculus paca
TTTTTTTTTCACAGCACTTACCTGGATCTCAGTTTACATTATTTATTTGCTTATGTTTTGACTGCCTCTTACCTACTGGAATATTAGCTCAGTGAAGCCAGAAATTTCATTAATGTTCTGGTCCATCTCAGGATGTAGAAAGACCACTGGCACATAGCTGTCGCTTGGTGCACATACTGTTGAATGAATGGTAGGAAAGGTCACATTATAGATTCTATCTAGATGCCCCCACAAACCCTCTTGTTCTCAAAGGTGGGGCTTTATAGGTGACTGGGTCTAAGGTTTGTGAATATGGATTAAGGGTGTGTGATAACTAAATTAGTCTGCACATTGATTTATATTTTGGCAGAAAACCTATCTGCATTTTTCTCATGTCTAGAGACACTGCAGGAGACGGAGATTAAGTCCAGTGGAAGAAATTTCAAGGCAGCCTAATGTTGAGGTGGTAGCACAGCTAATGTTGGGGGCTTTTAGCCAGATCTATGTTGAGAATCAAGAGTAGACATCCCAGAAGAATGATTTTAGAAGTTCTGAGTTTGGCCAGAAAGAAAGCTCCAGGAAAGCTGCAGTCTCCAGAGATGCACCAGAGAACTTGCTGAAGAGACTGACATTAAAAAGCCTGGTACTTTTGAGATGGACAATGGAAAATACAGCCTGAAGGCATCACAAGAAAGAGCAGGAAGGCCTGAGAGGCCAGCCAGTGTGCCCCTAAGAGGGCAGTGTGTGAAGCTGTGAGTGTTAAGCCAAAGATGCAGTGGAGACCCTGGAAGGATGGAGAAGCCAGAAACATGGATTGTCTGAGGAAAGCCACAAAGAAGGAGCAAATTAGGCCCACGAGAGAAGCCATGAGGATTCCATGCACCAGCAATGCCACAGGAGCAGAGCCACCCACACTCTTTGGAGTTGACGTTTTACAATTCCCCTGGGTAGTGGACTCAGAACCACAGGATGCAATGTTTGCCCTAATGGATTTTGGTCTTGCTTTGGTTCCATTCTTTTCTATCTCTCTAGTTGGAATAGCAATGTTTATCTTGTGCCTTTGTATGTTGGAAGTGCTTAACTTTCTTTTCATTTGCACAGGGACTCACAGATAAGAATATGCCTTAAAGCTCTGAGGAGACTTTGGACTAGAACTTTCAGCAATGCTGAAACTGTTAGGACTTGGCAACTCTTAGAGATGGACCAAATGTCTTTTGGATAAAGGGATGCACGTGAGTCTTTTGGGGGCCAAAGGTGGAATTTTATGGTTTGTATTCAGACTTCCTGGCAAAGCCTCAGTTGCTCATACGTGGCTGGATCTAGAGTGTGTGAATATGGATTAAGAGTATGTGATAACTCACATAGTTCTGGGTGTGGGTAATGGAAAGCCCCACCCTGGGTGTGGGTGGCATCACCCAATAGGTTTGTAGCCTGTATGTGATAAAACTCTGGAAGGCTCACTGCTTCCTGCCTGCCTTGCCAAGGACTGTTTCTCCTCTTTGATTTCCCTCTACTATGCTACCCTGCCTTGGATCAAGCTAACAATGGACTGAATCTCCTATAACCTGTGAGCTAAAATAAACTTTTCTTCATTTAATTTATAGGTATTTGGTCCCAGCATCAAAAAAGTAGCCAAGACAGGTCAATAGCCAGAATAACTGTGTTTCCTTTGCGTTTTTTTTTTTTTTCCATTCTGGTTTCATACAGTATAGTAATTGTGACTCTCCACAGTCTGTTACCCCTTGAAGTAGAGAAGGGGCTGATCTTATTTATCTTTGACTATAATGACAAGCATTGCATGGCCCTTGAGAAAATAGCTATCTAACAAAAAAGATTTTTAAAAAGTGAATGAAAAATAAAAGTCAAACTAGAAAGTTTTGGAAATATTTTTTTAAATTTAGAATCATTTATATATATTTTCCAAAAGTAATTAACCAGGTCAAGATAATACTTCTGTGATGCAAAAGAAAGTTGAGTAACAAATCTCTGCCTCAGCCAATAATGAGAAGGACTAGACACTCATTTTATCTTGTTCAATTTTCAATATAGCCTGTGAGGATCTCTCTATTATTATTTCTAACTTATAAGTGGGAAAACTGAGCAAGATAATTGTTAAGCATGTTGCCCAGAATCATACAGTAAATAAGCACCAGAATCTGAGTTGTAGACATATTATCAATTCTCTATTTAGGCTGACTTTTGTATATTTCAAATATTATTTTCTTCTTTGTCTTCTATAATTAATACTACTTCTTTCTACTCGGACAATCAAGTTCATATAACTAAACTAAGAAGTTAAATGTAGCAAAATTTCATTTAGATACTCCACTACTAAAGCATATTTAAGAATAAATGGATATCCCTTCTGCCCCTCCCCCCCAAAATGGGATGAGCCAATGCTGACCTTGCAGTGGTATAATTTAAATTTTGTAAGAATTTCCTGAACCTATTTAACCGAAAAACATGTCCCCATATTTTCGTAAAATGTGCATTTCAAGACAGTTTCATGATTTATGAATTTCTCTCCTGTGTAGAAGAAATGATATATAGCTGAAGTCTAATTGATTCCAACTTACGTGTATTTTGTAAGGCCATATCACCTTTCTAAATCAATAGGCTGTTAACACTGAGTAAATGTATTTGGGTTTGAAAAGAAACAAAAATTAAACTGTGAACTATCCCTTGTATCAGATCTTGTTAACATATTTTCATATGGAATCAGGTCAAACACCTTAACTTGTTATTTAGACTCATTGCCCAATATTCTTCAACTCTTGAATAATTTACTCTTTCACTATGCTTGCAGGCAATATTAATTTTCACGGGTTAGAAAGGGTCATTGGTTTATTACTACCTATGTGATATGGTCTCTGCAACGATAAAGTGCTATATAATTAGTGATCCTGTGCATCAAATTAGTAGTTGCTTCCCCAGAACTTTTATTTTAACTTATCTTAATATTTTTTTGTTATCAAATAATTTACACAGTTCTGCTCATTAAACTCATCATTGTAAGGTTCCTTTCCTTTATGAATGTTTATTTATTCATTTACAAATAGTAAATTAATTTATTTTATTCAAGCTTTGTGCTTCCTCTGGAGATATAATGAGTGGCAAGGTGGGGAAGGGGCACGGACACAAAGAAGGAACAAGGTTCAGGCATTTCTGAAGGTCATAATTATAAAATTGAGTGAATAGTCACAATTTATTTGCATGTGCTGCACACAAGGCCAGGTCCTGAGGTTGAAGGAAACGATGTACTGCTTTGAAGGTTACATCAACTCTCTCCATTAACAGGAGAGTCATTTAAAAATATATCCAATGTATATGTATTAGTGACTCTAGGACTTGAGCCCATGAAATGTAAATATGTAAGTTGCTCAACATTTCTGCTAACTTACCAAGGAAAACTGGGGATTTATATCTGTGGAGACTTTGAAAAAGAAATTTTTAGACTTCGGTCATACTTTAGGCTTGTTTGGACTAAAAAGTAGAGGGACAGATTAACTTTGTAACCAAAAATCATGGCATTCCAGACAGAAGAAACCATGCAAAATGAAGCAGGCAATGTAGGGACCCAGGAGAGCAGTTCAACCCATTTGACTAAATCACGATAGTGAAGAACAATAAGAGGGGATGCTGAAAACACAGCATAAAAGGGGTGCTGAGGGTTGTGCTTGGTAGGTCATTTTTTAAATTAAAAAATCTGTTAAAAATAATTTATTGATGTATAATTGATTACCAGTTTACCTTTATTGTTAACTTGACTGGATTAAGAGACTCCTGAAGACGTGATTAGATCCGCTGGTATTCACCACTGAATGTATGGTTAAGAGATGGCGATACGCCTTCAGAGTTTATTTCTTTTGCTGCGTATTTTCCCTGTGCTTTGCTTCTCAGTCTCCATGACATGAAAACCTTTGCTTCACCACACTCTTCTACTATGGTTTCCTGTCTTGGAGCCAGACAACCATGGACTGAATCCTCTGAACTGTGAGCAAAAGAAATGCTCTCCTCTAAATTGTGACAGGTATTTTTTTCCCAGCCATGGAAAAGCTGAACAATACAATTAATGTACAAAAACTGCCATGCAAAGTACCATTTTACATTCTCACCAAAAGTGTTCAAACACTTTCACATTCATTTATGTCTATCTGATAATCAGCTTACCTAACAGGTGTGAGGTGATATTTCACTAAGGTTTTGATCTGCAGTTCCCAGATGATTAGAGATGTTGAGCCTCTTTATCAAATAACTATTTGTCATTTGTATGCCTTCTGTCTGAGTTACTTTTCTCTTGTTGCTGAGACAAAATACCTGATGCTCAAAATTAAAGAGGGGAAGGTTTATTTAGCTCACAGCTGGTGGAGGTTACAGTCCATAATTAGCTGGTTCCAAGGTAGGGTGGCATGGTTGAGAGGCAACAGTTCAAGGTGTCAGAAGACAGCAACAGCAACTACAGCAAACCGGTGGAGAAAACAAGCCTCTTCTCTCCCTTACATTGTATGCAGGCTACCTTCCCTCAGGTGGGTGTAGCACTCACACCATCTCCATGCCTTCCTCTTTTTTCTTCTGGAATAAAACCAAACAAAATGAAACAGAATAAAGCCAATCAAAACAAAACAATGCAAGTGATATAGGACCTCACTTAAACAGGTTCAGGATATTTAAAAAATGAGGGCCCTGGTCCCCTGCTGAGTCACTTGGTTAAGCTTCTAAACTTCTCAAGCTGACACAATGGACAACATCAGAGAGCAGTAAGGGCTTATCGCTACACCCTAGGATGGATGTAGAACTGCTGAGTTACTCAGTTAAGCCTCTAGACTTCTCAAGTTTACACACTGTATCAACCATTACACCTTCCTTGAGAAAAGTCTTCGCAAATTTTTGCCTCCTTGATAACCAAGTTACTTGTTTTATTCCTATTAAGATGTAGGGATGTTAAGGTTTAGATCTGGGTTATTCCACAAAAGCCTCATACATTCGAAGGTGACTGTATCATGGGGGTGCTACACTTATCAGTGAATCATCCATGAATGAGTTGAGTGGCTGAGTTCTGCCTCCTATCCGATCAGCAGCAGCATTAGATTCTCAGGGAAGCACAAACCCCACTGTGAACTGCACATGTGACAGATGTGGGTTGTGAGCTCCTTATGGGAATCCACTGCCTGCTGATCTGAGGCAGAGCTAAGGTTGTGATCCTAACACTGAAAACAGGCTGCAAATCAGATGAATATTAGCAGAGAGGTTTCACTACACAGAGACCATAATACATCATTTGCAAACTCATGTCAAACTCTATTTGTGAGTGGCTAGTGACAACTAAGCTGCACATAGTGTCAGGCTTTAGCGTGGCAAGCGAACTGATGGACTTCAGTTGTACAGCTGCATCTTGGCGGGAGGTTTTAAATCAGAATCCAACCCTTATTTTCATTCACATGTGGTCTGTCCATTACCTTATTTACCACATGGGTCTGCACCTGTTTCCATACTTGTCACTGCCACAGTTTTGATAATCTCACAAGCACAATCACTGTCAAAATGAATCAAAGACAAACACCACCGGAAAGCATCTTTGAAGAATGAGGAAGACCTAAGACTGCCAGCCAAAATTAAGTTGCATTTAAAGAAAATACCAAGAGTCCAATTTAAATGATGGGCTTATTGCGATAGGTAACTCACATTCTCCCAGTCTACTTTTCATAATGCGTGGCAGCTAGCTATTCCAGGAAGTCGTGAAGACTTGAAAATTCCTTTGCTGCATGGAGATCCAGCACCGTGCATTCAAAGACAAGCCTTGGGAGTTTATCAAAAGAAAAAGAAAACATGAACATGAAGAACAGAAGTAATTATTGAAGGCCATCACTTCACCAAATAGGTCTGCACTGAGGACATCATTTTCAGTGGTTAAGCACATTGCTGAAGCTAAGAAGCCCTTTGCTATTGGGGGGGAGTTGACCCTTCCTGCTGCTAAGGACATTTGCTGTGAACTTTCAAGAAAGAATAAGGTGGCACATGTTCCTGTTCTGGCTAGCACCATAACTAGATGAATTGCCGATACAGCATAGAATACTGAGGCACAGTTGTTAGAAAGGATTCAGTCACTGAGAATACAAAATCCAAGTTATGGAGTCTACCACTATAAGGTAACAGTGCTTATTTTTATATGTTATATTTTTTAGAATGCATATCAGGATACGTTATGTGCACTTTTATCAGCAACTGACACCTCAGCTGCTGAGCTAATCAAATCTTTGAATGACTACTTATAGAGAAAACTAATTTGGGTATGTTGTGTTGGTATATGAGAGGACATAGCCACTTCCATGACTGGGTGGTTTTCAGGATTCATCACCCAGGTCAAAAAGGTTGCTTCTGAATGTGAGTCTATGCCCTGTTTCATTCACAGAGAAATGCTGGGTAGATAAAAAATGTCACCTGAACTTAACAACATTTTGCAGGATGCATGAAAATTATCAACCACACAAAAGTACACACATCCCTAACTCATATCTGTCTGCACAATTCAGTGGGAAGACAGACACAGAACACACAGTCTTCTGTTATACACAGAAGTGATATGGTTTTCAAAAGGAAATCACTGGCCAGAGCTTTTGAGTTATGGGAGCCACTCGAAAGATTTAAAAAAAAAAAAAGTCACCACCACTAAATAACATAGAATGGGTTCCAAAACTTACTTATTCATTTGATATATTCAACATGTTCAACTAACTCTGTCACTTCAGGGAAGAAGAACAGCCATGTTGAAGTTGGTAAATAAAGTGGCTGCATTCGAAGTCAAACTAGAATCATGGGGAGTTGAGTGAACATTGGGATTTTTGACGTTTCAAACCTTAGCAGTGATTTTGAAACAGACAGAGCCAGGGTTGTCTTTCTCCCAGCTGGTGCATGATCACCTATCACAGCTTTAAAAAAGAGTCTGACTATTACTCCTCAACCACAGAAGGCTCCCAAAGTAAGAAGAAATGGATCTGTCTCCCATTTGTGGAAAAGTTAGATGAATCAACATTGTGCTAGAAGAGGATCAACGTCTTGAGATAGCAAATGACAGCAAACTTAAAAGCATGCTTGAGACAACTTCAACTCTCCATACATTCTGGATTAAAGTCAAGATGGGATATCCTGAGATTGCCACAGCAGTATTGAAAAGCCTGCGTCCACTTCCAAAAACCTATCTTTGTGAATCACAGTTTCTGCAGTGACAGCAACCAAAACGAGATTAGGGAGTACCCTGGACATAAGCAATTCACTTCATAAGTCACCACCTCCCATCACCTTCTCATGAGACTGTCTAGCTGCAAAAAAATGAGCTCAGGGTTCCCACTGACTCTGCATTATGGTGAGCTGTATAATTAATTATATATTATAGTGTAATAAAAATGGAAATAAAGTGCACCATAAATGTAATGTGTCTGAATCATCCTCAAACAATCACTCCACCTTCATCTGTACAAAACCTGTGTTCCACAAAACTAGTCCCTAATGTGAAAAAGGTCAGGGACCTCTGTCTTTTCAGACACATGGTTTACAAATATTTTCCCCCAATCTGTAGGTCACTTTTAAATTCTACTGGTTGTTTCCTCTGGAGTGTAGAAGTTATTAGTTTGATGTTTTTCCAGTTATCTAATTTTGACTTTGTTGTTTATGCTTTTAGTGTTATACATAATAAATTACCATCAACAACAGTAATGAGAAGCTTTTCATGTTAATTAGGATACACCTAGACAAATCACCTTCAACTTCTATACACATGCTGAAGTACGCATCATGACTGTTCTGAGACATGCAATCGATTAATCGCTGAACTACAACCTTTAAGAAAAATTCTTTTTTTCTTTGCATATTAGATCAGATTTAAGGATATCCCTATAATAATACTGTCACTCAAGTCCTAAAATCATTTTTATAAAAAAGAGAAACAATGCCATGAAGGTATAATTAGCAGGAAAGTAGTTGAATGGAACCCGTATGTAGTACACCATAGCAATTAGAATCATCTAACATGATAGAGCTTAAAAGTTTTAAATAATCTATCAAAAAGACAAGTGTAGAAGTGGGGAATGAGAGATATAGAGAATGGCAGCCCTAGAAAAACTTGCTCACAGGTAATGACCAATCAGATGCCTTAGTGAATCCCTCTCCAACTCTAGTATTAGGTTTGTCTGTATTTACAAGGCATCTAAGAAATATTAGATCCATAGTTGCATTAGGGCAAAACCAAGATTGCTTCTGGTCCTCCTCTGCCTTTCTATTTTAGGAACCAGTGTTTAAAAAACAGTCTTTGTATTGTATTTTTCTGAGAACCAACTTTCTTCTCTATGCTTATGTTTTCTCATAATTACCATTACAAAAGGATTCAAACTCCTTAACAGAAACCTATATGTTGACAAAGATTTAAAGAAAGATAATTCCTAAACATAATTATATCCCATTTGTCGTTTTGACATATATTAATCTCCAAGCATCAGACTTATTTTATATTTGGGTTCTAGAGTAATTCCTTAGATAACCTATCTCTGATGTTACTCTCATTTTTGGACATTGTCTTCATTGCTGGCCTGAGATATGCTTTTTCTATTCATCCATTTCATGAGTTTAGGCTACAGATCAAGTTTTGCCTTACTCAGATCTCTAAGTCCTCATTCTACATTTGTTCTCAACTTTCCTGGAACTTCACTGCTGAGTAGACCATGGAGGTGAGAAAGCCCAGACTAGAAGAAGGCGAGGCCAGCAAGTTGTGAGGTCAAGTGTAGCATGAAAGATCATGTCATGAGGGGTTCATATAATCAGGGGCTCTGGATACCATTAATACCTTGATAAAGAGTCTGGATTAGCACCCAAAACCTTAGATTCAACCAAAAGAGACTCATCTGATACACAGCGTGAGTCAGCAGGTGGTCAACTAGAGATGCAGATGATGAAAAAGGCTAACGATGGTTAGAAACTCAGGTAAAAGTTGTAACAGGTGGGATGAGGCACTGGACAAAGTCTGGATCAAGGAACCCAAAGCAGCATTTGGTGTAGTATAATCAAATCATCCAAAACAGGCATAACCTGAAGGTATGAATAGAGGTGAGCATCTCCCATCTTGGTTTTAAGGGGTCTTGTTTCTGTTTTTGTTTTGTTTGTTTGTTTTTGCAGTACTGAAGATCAAACCCAGAGTCCCGGTACACTAGTATGAAGGTAATTCAACTGATCTCTCAATCTCTCCTCACACCCCATCTGCATGCTTACTCTGTGTGTGCGTACTGCTGGTACTGAACCCAGGACCTCCAACCTGCTACAACAAGTACTCTTTCCTGGTTTGATAACGTCGATTGTTTTACAGAATAAGTTAATACTGTAGAGGTATTTTTGTCAACAGTCATAACAGGTAGAGAGGTGTGGAGACTTTTATTTAACATCTACCATGAGCTTTCATAATCATTGTGTCACCAAATATATCATGCATTTGCCTTATATTCATATATATCATTTCTTTCCCTGAAGCATGTGAACATCTTTGTAGATATACAGAAATCATTCATAATTAATGTGAACCAAATGGTAATGATTTACTCTATAACAAAGAACTGTATCTAGCCATATTTATTTCTGAGTTTGAGGTATGATCAAAACATACAGTAAATGTTTACATTTTTAATAAATGTATTACAGGAAAAGGCACCTTGCCATTGAGCCCTGTCAAAGTACTCCCCCTGGCTTTGAACAAGTTTATTCCGTCATTCACGCTGCTTTCCGAAGCAGTTCTGGAAGTCCTCTTTCCTCAGGGTCTTTTGTTGTACTGTCATGGCTGTCACAGAGTCTTAAATCACTTCAAAACATTTACCTTTCCTGGTCATTTTGAGTTTGGGGAAGAATCGTTAAGTCTCACAATAACAGATCTGGGGAATAAGGCAGATGATAACATATGGCAATGTTTTTATTTGACCAAATAAGTAGCCATTAACATTTTAACTGATTCACAGCATTAAAACAGCCACAAGAATACAACTAAAGAAAGCCGGGTGTGGTGGCTCACACCTGTAATCCCAGCACTCAGGAGGCTGAGACAGGCGGATCGTTGTGAGTTCAAGACCAGCCTGAGCTACAAAGTGAGCTCAAGGCCAGCCTGAACGGCATAGTGAGACCCTGTCTCAAAAACACAAGCGCTGGGGATCTAGCTCAGTGGCCTAAGCGCCTGCCTGGCAAGTGCAAGGTCATGAGTTCAATCCCCGGTGCCGCAAA
>RJWT010054885.1:0-10269 GCA_004365215.1 Cuniculus paca
ACGTATGTCTAGAGGACCTATTTGAAGAACAGACACCTCCTAGGGAAGCCTCAATACTAGTGATAGAACTAATGTTCATAAGAAATTGGCAAGCATGAACACAGAAAACAAAACAAAATGAAATGAAAAAGAGAAAATAGAAAATGACAAGATGAAGGAGCAAAATGCAACTTCAGATCCCTAACCCATCCAGGACAAGCTTAGGACTCATTGAGACAGATGAAACTAGAAGTCAAACACTGGAACTTTCTGAAATGATAGCAACAGAAGTGAAAAAACAGGTGGAAAAAGCTATGGAGAAAATAATCTCTCAGGTACAAAAAGTATGATGCCTAAAACTAAAGATATTAGAGAAGACACAGATAAAAGAATAAATGAGCTTAGAAAAAATGATGGAAATAAAAAACACCCAACATAAGAAAGAAATGAAATCCATGAAACAGATCAAAACAGAAATCCAAGAGATTGAAACCTTCTTTAAAAGTATATGCAACAGAATCAATGAAGGATAGAATTTCAGATTTTGAAGACAGAATTGCAGCTAGTGAACATGAAAAGAAAGATGTCTTAAATATAGCAAGAGACCTGTGAAAAATCAGTAAGATTGATCAGGATCAGTGAGAAAGTTGGAGACAGCACAAATGCCATAAAAAACTCTTCACAGAAATAATGGCAGAAAACTTCCCAAGCATTGATAAAGAATTTGACAGACAAATAAATTAAGCACATAAAACACCAAACAGCCATAACCAAAATAAAACCACTCTAAGACTTATAATAATCTAAAGTCCACAAATTCAGCACAAGAATAGACTACTAAAAGCTATTAGAAAAAATAAACAGATCACCTATAGAGGAAAGTCCATCCAAATCACAGCAGACTTCTCAACACAAACCCTCAAGTCAAGAACAGCTTGGAGTGAAGTATTTCCCTAGAGCAAACCAACTTCCAACCCAAACTGATGTACACTATAAAACTTTCTTTAAAAATTAATGGAGAAATGAGATATTTCCATGACAAAGAACTGCTGAAGAATTCATGACCACCAAACCAACCCTACAAACAGAACTGAAAGCTATTCTAGACAGAGACAAAAATGACCACAAATCCAAGAACAAGAGAAAAGAACCACCAGGAAGGGCAAGCAATTAAACTGAGGGAAAAAGCAAGGAACCAACATCAGGAAAATATAACAAAAATAAGTCAATACCTATCAATTATAATACACAATGCAAATGGCCTCAATTCACCAATCAAATGAAACAGACTGTCATAATGGATCAAGAAACAAGATCCAATGATATGGTGTATTGATAGAGAAAGAAATTCATAGACTGACAATCAAAGGGTGGAAAACAATACTTCATGCAACAAGAACCAAAAAAAAAAAAAAAGCAGGGGTAGCTATTCTGTTTGTAGACACTGTGAACTTCAAACCAAGAATGATCAAAAGAGATAAAGAAGGTCACTACATACTTGTTAGGGGAAAACTTTAGGAGGAAGGGATAATAATCATAAATATATATGCACCAAATATGAGAGCACTCAACTATATATGACAATTAGTAATAGACATGGAAAATCAAATAAGCAATAACACAATTATAACAAGAGACCTCAATACCACATTGTCACAAAAAGATAGATGAACTAGACAAAAAATCAGGAAAAAAATTTCAGAATTGAGCCAAACACATGAACAAATGGACTTAGTAGAACACATTCTTTTCAGCTGTAATGGGATGTACTCTAAAATAGACCATATAGCCCACAGAAGATGCTTAAGTAAATGCAAAGGAATTGAAATTATCTCATGCATATTATCTGACCATAGTGCAGTGAAATTGAAAATCGATGGCAAAAGAAACTTCAAAAACTCCATGAACACATGGAAATTAAATAACAGCCTCCTAAGCAAACAATGGGTCACAGATCCAAGTAAGGTAGAAATTAAACAATATGAACAACTAAATGAGAATGCAGATACAGCATACCAAAAATCAAACTGCATGGGAAAAACTTCGAAGAATCAACAACTGGGATCTCATCTTATTAAAAAGCTTTTGGCACCTCAAAAGAAGTCACCAACAGAGTGACAAGACAACCTAAAGAGTGGGAAAAATTTCAGCCAATTGTCCCTCAAAGGACTTTTATCTAGAACATGTAAGGAACTGAAAAAACATCAGACTACCCAAATTCAAAGACTCAGTCCAAAAATGGGCATCTGAAATGAATATGCACTTCTCAGATGAAGAAATATAAATAGCAAATAAATACATGAAAAAATGTTCAACATCACTTGTCATTCAAGAGATGCAAATTAAAACAGCACCGAGATTCCATCTCACTCCAGAAAGAATGCCTATCATAAGAAATCAACCAGTAACAAATGCTGACAGGGTTGAGAGAGAAAAGGAACTCTTCTTCACTATTGATAGGAGTGCAGACTCGTGCAACCACTGTGGAAATCAGTGTGGAGATTCCTCAAAGATCGAGGATTAGAGGTCCCATTTGACCCAGCTATTCTCCTTCTGGGTATTTTCCCAGAATTAAAAAAAAAAAACATAATACCATCATGTTTATAGCAGCACAATTTGTAGTAGCTAAATGTTGGACACAACCCAAATGCCCATCAATTGAGGAATGGATAAAAAAGATGTTGTATTTTTGTACAATGGAGTACTGCTCATCTATAAAGAAGGATAAACTTGAGACTTTTATAGGTAAATGGATGCAACTAGAGACCATACTCATAAGTGAAATAAATCAAACTCACATGTGTAAACATAATATTGTCTCCCTAGGATAAGAAACTGAAAGAGTGAATAAGATCCAAAATGTATAATAGATATTGTGAGATAGGAAGAAATTGTTCAAAAGGAAAGAAAAATTGAGATAAGGGAAAGGATAAAAGAAGGAAAGCTAAAGGAAAATTATATATAATATATATATATATATATATATATATATATATATATGACAGTTAAGATAGTTATACTACTAATTTCTCTAAGTTCATTGAAAAGAAACATTTGTATCTATATTGTTTGATCACTTTTTCATGCCTGTATGTTGTAATATGAGCAACTACTTTGAGGATAACAATACACAATATTAATCACTATTACTCTATGTTGTTTTGAAATTTTGTATCATTGTTTTTATCATTTTTTCTCTTTAAAATAAAAAAAGAAAATAATCTTAACTTCATAAGTTTTTATTTGCTAGGAGAAAATACCAACAAAATCCTTTTTTATTAAAAATATATAAATAGACAGCAAAGCCTCTCTTTTTTCCTTAATGGTAACACCAATACATTGGAAGTTTGCATTCACACTTGCTCTAAGTGAAATCCTTTCAGAAATTTTAAACTTTAGATATTGTCTTTTCATCATACTCAGCTGTTTTTAAATTTTTCTTTGAGGGAAGAGGAGACCAGCTACCCTTTAACAGAATATGAGATGATAATCTCTTCGAAGAAGTGAAAAGTAACAATTTCATGTGCAGAAATTCTCTACAAAGTTATCGAGGTTCTGTTTTTCACTGTGACTTTCCTAAGGACTTTTGTTCAATAAGCCAAGGATCTTTTTGTTTTGTTTTGTTTTGCTTTGACTGGGTTTTCCTTTATGTGCTAATAAATTTTGGCCAAATTCAAATGAATTTACTGCTTAAAATGTAAAATGAGATTATTTAATCAACAAGAGGACAGTTTTTTTCTATATTCAATTAGGAAGAGGAGACCCAGATTATCTAATCTGAGGCTCTGGGAAGGACAGGCACGCATGAGTTTCTAGCATCCTCAGTACAATACCACATCATACCTTACCTAGGCGATATATCAGGACTGTCAGCACAGTCCTCAAAATCCTTCCCCTACAGACACATACACATGGTGAGATTTATTCTTATTGCCTGCTCTTTCCTAATTTTAGCAACAGTGATTTCCAGGCTTTGAAGAAAAAAATTAAAGTATCTATCTTTTCCTTAAATTCCTTTCAAAATGCTTAGGGACCAGTGATAGAAGAAAACAACTGTGTTTAACAGCTCCCTTGGAACCTCTGTTTGAGCTAAGCTGTCCTTCTAATAGAAGGCATAGCAATGATGAGTATCTGCATCTTCACCTCCAGGAGATCCAGGGAGGCCCATCCACCACCCCGTACAGTAAACTGGGTTCACATAAGGTCTCTAGAGAGCTCCCTGGGAAGAAAAGTAAATCTAACCTACCCTATTGTGACTAAAAACTCGATGGAATACAGTAAATTTGGGTAAGATTTATGGTAAAAACATTCTAGGGTACTTATGTCCTTAGTAAACCATTTAAGTATTAAAATGGGTTAATGATTGCATTATGAATAGCTCTCCTATAATAATAAATGCCTGGACTAGGCATTTAAAATGATTAATAAAAATTAAATTGATTAATTGATTAATGAAAATATGCCAGTAAGAGTATACTAGGGGAGCATACAAAAATGTAGATGATACTATCTTTACATGCATCAATTAAGTAAAGAGCAATACTGAACTTTCTAGTTTACTGATATTAATTTTGAATATTAGCAATTACAACTTGTAATTCCAAATTCCATAAAATGCAAAGCCACCATGAAATAGAATTAACAGGGAGCTTTAGAAATTCATTAAACTGAACTTTAGTGGCAGTATCATTTTTTTTGACTAATACAGGAATATATATCTGTGCATTCACTATTTATGATGCCATTTGAGACTCACATGAAATATAAGTTGAAAGAATGTGTAGCCTTCAATAATTTACAAAGGTAGAAAATAATAGCAAGGGGAATTGAGAACAAATCTCATCTTTTCTCATACTGTAATATACAGATATTACATCTGTGGCTTCCAATACAGACTCTTAATTTGAGCCTGGGCAACCTGGCATCATGAAGCGATTAAAGGAGTATCAGAGGGAAGAAGCATAGCTGTTTCTGGTTTATAATCAAGTTTGCAAACATGTTAATCAAACTAGGCACTTGCTAACGTGAAAATTAAATTTACAAATGATTGGCAATATTTGCCACAGAAAGGTTTAAAGTCATTGCTGAAATCCTAATGACAGCCCTAGCAATATGTATATGCCTCTTGAGGTCCAACTGAGAATAGGCAGTATTAAAAACATAACTGATTTTAGAGCACATTAGATTAAGTTTTTTTCTATAATTCATTCTTTCAC
The DNA here is from genome assembly GCA_004365215.1 of Cuniculus paca. NCBI lineage: Eukaryota > Metazoa > Chordata > Mammalia > Rodentia > Cuniculidae > Cuniculus > Cuniculus paca. The sequence continues at coordinate 5,196 of RJWT010054885.1, forward strand.
CTTTTTATTCACCTTTCAGGTCATTTCCTGCTTACTGAAAAAGGTGTCCATAACTCAAACCTCCACATTAGTGTGCAATTTTTCATTTAACCCAACAAAATATTCCATTTTCATTTAAAATATTCCAAAATGTTCCACTTTCATTTAAAATTTTATACTTTGGACTGAAAAGATAAAGCATTCAAATTAATATTTAGAAAGGACCATCAACAGTATTTGAAATCTGAGAAGGCTCACAGTGTTTTAAAAAAAAAAGTAACACAAAACTAAAATACAATAGCCAGCCTAAGATAGAAAGCAATTGCGAAGTTCACTGAAGTCACTATTCATTAAAATTTTTAAAAATTTAACTTACTAAGTCTACTTTTAGCTCTTCCATATTGTTCCATACCAAACTTGACCTGCTAATTTACATGGTAAAGAAAAGCATTCTGGTTATATACAGTGCAAGAAATTTTTAAATGACCCATAAAGTTTCATCAGCAATAAATGAGTTTCTAACAGAATTTTCAACCCCTTGTTGGTGAAAAAAAATGCAAACTTCCCCATTTTTAGTGGCTGCAGTTAGCAACACTGCATGGAATGCTCTTTTGAATGCACAAATTTATATGAAGCCAAGGGTCTTAGGAATAAATTGGTTGGCAAACAATACCAATGGCGCCCTGATTTGACCTTGCACATAACTGTTTTCACACAGAACTGAAAAATGCAACATGGCTAATCTGTGCATGTTTATTTCTAGCCTTCTAGAGATTTTGAGGATCAATATGATTTACTAACGTTCCCTAAAAGTTATTAAAATTGTTGTACAAAATTGATGGAAAGGTGTTATTACTTTTATAATAAAAAATGGCTTTCACGGAACAGTATACACATAATTTTTATTAGATTTTACTTCACATCCTCCTCCTCACCCTTTCAGTTTCATTGCTGGTAACAGTTGATTTTTGTGCTGTCTAGTGGCATTTCTTTATTTTTTATTCATATTGTACAGTGGAGATGGGTAGTGCTTTCCAAGATTTAAATTATAAATGTGGTAGTTCTCTGCCCTTGATAGCCCCAAGGCTCCTGCCTTTACAAAGGGCTCCAAGAAGAAACCAGTCAGTTGCCCAATATTAGCAATGGTAACTGTTCAAATTAAGAGATTTCAGTAATACCATGATACTGGAATTTTTGTACTTCTCCAGATTACTCCAGGAAGCCTAGGAGATGTTATTTGAAAATACATCAAATGAATAGCAAGCCTTTCTCCCTGAAAATAGAGCCACTACTTTATAAAAACCCCATGGCCACCAGCAGAACAGCAAAGGTAAGCAGCACAGAAGTCTAGCCATGTCTACATAAATGCAGAGAGACAGAGAGATGTGAAGAGACCGAGAGAGAGAGGGAAAGAGGACAGAAAGCAACATATCATCATCACAAAAAACATTTATTAAATGTAGTATCAGGCAAGGTAAAACATAGATATGTTTCCTTCCTACTGGGAATTTAACATGAAAGATATCACTTGAGGAAAAATCCAAGCCAAAACAGAAAAGTTATTGAGGGCAAACTTATAGAAAAGGAAAGTCATATGAAGAAAATATAAAAATAAGAACTAGCCAAAAAGATGGTTTAAAAACATAGTTGACTTAGAGCGCTACTATGAAATGACTATAAAGTTATGATCATTTGTATCCAGTATAATCTATACAATATAGCCTCATTACTATAGCACATTTTACTTCCCACCGCTTCATACTGAAGCCTAAAGCAGAAAAAGTATCCAATTTACCTGACCTAGTCTTCAGAGAAAAGTAACAGGGCAAATGATTCTGATTCAGGATTTAGCAAGTACTAGTGAGAGCTCAATATTTTTTTTAAATAAATGAGTTACTCCAAAATTAATGTTATTCATGATTTACTGTAAGGAATTACAGATATGCTTCACTTTAGGCATATTTTAGTAGTTCTCATTCAGTCTCACTCCATGCATAATATTTCGTGTACAGAGAAATATCATGTTTCTATCATTAGAAAGCACAGCAAAATCTCACTATACATAGCTTGTAATTATAAAGTAATTTCAAATTTTAATTTAGATTGTAGTTTATTCTCTTCTTTAGGAATAAGAACAAGAAATTGTAATGAGATTTAGATTAAGCTAATATTTATTGAATACTAAGGATGTACTATAACCTAATATAACTGCTTCTCCAGTACAATCAAAACCAGTGGAATTTTTAATTTGTTGCCATAAGAAAGGGTTAAGAGAGGTATAATTATATAGCAGGAAGAAGAAAAAGTTGAGGAAATTAAGGACAAACAGAAGAAAATATCCTTTTACTAGAGATAAACTAATTAGAAAATAAGAAAAAATTTTAAGTACGATTTATGATTTAAAAATAAATGTGTAAAGTTCTCTGGGAACTCATCTTAAACAGTAAAAGGAAGAAGCGAGGAAAATGCCATCCCCAGGAAAGTGTAAATGCCTGAAAGTGAATCACAAAATAGGGGAGAGCTCAGCAAAGAACTGAACTTCAAAGAAGGAGGTAAGAAGAGGCAGAGAGCAGCCAGATACATTATCAGAGAAAATCAGCCAATAACAAATTTTTTGAGAGTGGAACATCCTGAAGTTTAAAAGAATATAAAATAAATAAACTAACCAAAAGTGATATTTTCAGTAGTGAACAGAGCATGGAGACTTGACCCCATTTGGAACAGTCTTGAGAAAGCAAAGCATGAGGCCAGTTCAGACTGGGTAAGTGTGCCTGAGGAACAGAGGTAGGCAGTGGTATAGGAAAATAAACACACACACACACACACACACACACCCCGACACACACATACACCATAGGGAAAATTGTATCTAGCCCTGTGCCCTTCCCACCATGAACTTCCTATAATAGATGGTTGTAATCGAGAATAAAAATATGAAAGAAGCCAACAAAAGAACTACATAATATGCAATACCACAGGAAAAAATTAGGGGGACATGGAATACAAGTGTCAAAATATATACACACACATAACCACAGTAATGAGAAAAAAATTTGAATTATCATAACTCAATGACTTTGCTTAATAAAAGAACACATAGAAGAAGACAAGACTCATCCTCAAAAAAGGAAAGGAAGGTATGTCTATGCAGGTGGGAGTAGGGCAGAGAAAGCAGTCTAAGCAATTAAAACAATGAGTACAATGAAGCAAGAAAAGCAATACTCAGATTTAGTGAAAACATAATAAGGATGATAAGAGGACATGGCTGAAATGGCAAGCTAAGTGAAGGAGAAATAGAGTTAAAGAGAAGTAGAGTGAAAATTATAATATAGAAGGTGGGCACAAAGAGCACCAAGTTACGAAATAAGAGAATGAAAATAACATAACAGAATAAATATTTAAAGATATAATTCAAAAAGTTTTCTAGAAATATAAGAGGATTATAGTCCATAAAATGTAAATACACAGTGTCCCACAAAAACAAAAACTGACACAGAAAAATCAATTCAAAGATATTTATTGATTAAGTTACTGGATTTTCAAAATGAAAAATGACTGACAGAACAGGATGTCACACAAACAGAATAAAAATAAGTCACCTACAAAAAGAGAAAAACACTAACTTTCACTAGGTTTTCCCATAACAATACACAAAATGAATGGGTAATGCCTGCAAGGTATAAATTCATTCAAGAAATGACTGCAGACACACACATATGTGCATGCACATGCAAAGAAAGAAAAATAAAGTCTGACATAATTATATCTCTAAAAATAATTTTCAAGTTAAATGAAAAGACATGAGCATTTATAAACTTCCTTTTGAAAACAGAATTAAGTAGAGAATAAAATTAAGACAACAAAGTGATGAATGGAACAGCTATGTGAAAATGGGTAGCAGTGAGTCAATTTAAGACTCAGCATAACATCAAAACAAACGTGAAGACTATGGTTAGAGAAGCGAATGCAATGTACACTGACAAAGCAGAAATGGGAAGGAAATTGGAAAATACGTCTTTTAGAACTAGCAGAAATCAAGGCTTTAGCTGATAAACCAAAAAATAGTTAATATAATAGTACTAATACTATTAACAATACTGTTGTTACTATTAATATTATTAATAATAATATTAAATTGGAAATTATAAAGATGAACATTGAAAAAGAAAGAACTAAACCAAAATGAGTTCTATCATTATTCAGAAAGCATAACAGAAACTCCAAAACACTTCAAGGTAGGGCCAGGGATACAGCTCAGCGGCACAGTGTCTGCCTGGCAAGCACGAGGTGAGTTCTATTCCCAGTACACACACACACAAAAAAAAATTCCTCTAAGGTAGTATAGAATACATATATTTCACATAAAATGCAAATGAAAAAAATGAACTTTAAAATCACTCTAGAAAGTTACTTGCTAAATTCAAGAGAAATATCTAAAGTGACTCAGAAATATGATAATACTAATAAATTCATCCAAGAAATGACTAGACACACACATATGCGCATGCATATGCAAAGCATACTGATGCATCAATAAATATTTAGTCATGAAAAAACAGAAATCTCAAATGTGAAAAATAGAAAAGTATACAAACATAACCAAGACACAAGAAATTAAAAGAATCTTAAAATTATAATGTGTTTACTTTTAATAAATACATTTGAGAAATAGGATAATAAAGGGCCAGGGATACAACTCAGCAGCACAGAGCCTGCCTGACAAGCAAAAGATCCTGAGTTCAATTTCTGGCACCCACAAAAAAAAAAAAAGAAAGAAACAAAGAAAGAAACAAGAAAGAAAGAAAGAAAGAAAGAAAGAAAGAAAGAAAGAAAGAAAGAAAGAAAGAGAAAGAGAAAGAGAAAGAAAAAGAAAGAAAGAAAGAAAGAAAGAAAGAAAGAAAGAAAGAAAGAAAGAAAGAAAGAAATAGGATAATAAAATGGACCTTTTCATGGGTAAGAGAGATTCCACTTCTATTTCATTGTAAACACAAACCATCACTAAAATACAACATATCCTCAGTGTAGTTGGGCCAAACAGATTCATAAGAAATATGTGAGGAACAGATAACTGTAATACTGTTTAAAATGATCCAGA
>RJWT010054886.1:0-10227 GCA_004365215.1 Cuniculus paca
CCGGGCCGTGCCAGCGCGGCGGCTGCCGAGGAGCCGGAGGCGCGGAGGCGCGCGGGGAGCGGCGCTGTTTTCCGTGCTCAGGATCCCACGCTAAGCAAGACCGTTCCGGCCTCGAGCTCCGCTCTGCAACTCACTTTTGCTTGGCCAAACCTTAACTAAGGTTCTGAAACTTCTCCTGGGTTTCTCCGTGTACTTCCTTCTGAAACCCAGTTTGAACAAAAGAACCCTGTAGCCGAAACGAACCACCCCCCGCCCGCGCCCCCATCCTGGATGTAAAGTCGTCCACCTGTCAGGTTGGCTTAACTAGCTCCCCCACCACCACACCCCTAGTTACTCTTGGTAATTTTACACCTGGTGAACCCCACAGTTCTTCTTGGCTGCCAATAAAGTTTTGATTTACCCCCACTGTATTCACAACTAAAAAGAAACCGTCTCCCTCATTACAGTGGTCTCCAAACCCAGCACTACAGTCCTGCATAAAGGCAAGCCTTAATGTGCCTTAACAAATATCACTGAATAGTATTTTTCTTCCTTTAACCGGCACACTGGGGTTAACTTGCTCAAGGTTACTCGCCCAGTATGTCACCGTGACACCCTAATTTGGATCCAGTCATCTGCTTCAGGAGCACACGCTTAATTAAGCTTTTGCCTCCTCCACCCTATAGGTGTCCCTCGCCTTTCTCTCTACAACAATCAACAATAATCCCCTTTAACATGATTTGATTGATTGATTTTGTACCAGGACTTGAACTCAGGACCTTATGCCGCTGAGCTATACCCCCGGCTTTAACGTGAATTCTTGTGCGTGCTCGTGCCCGCAGTGCATTCAAACCGAGGGCTTGGCGCACACTAGGCGAGTGCTCTACCACTAAGCTACGTCCCCAGCCCTGCCACTGGCATTCTAACAAACCATTTAGAAAACACTATATAAACCTGGCATCGTGATATACGCTTGTAATCCCAGTGCTCTGACGTTAAGAAGGCTATCAAATTCAAACCCAGCCGCGGCAGCTGAGCAATTTAGCGAGATCCTGTCTCAAAATAAAAAATAAGGGCTGGGATGTAGTTTGGTGCAAAGGTGGTGGGTTTAATCTCCAGCGAGACACACACACACACACACACACACACACACACACACACACAGACACAGTGAAAGAAAGGAGGCCGGACTTGAAGCTCAGTGACTGCTTGGTTGGCATACATAAGGCCCTATAAATTCAATTCCCAGCATCAGAAATACATGAGAAAAACAAAAACCAAAAACCAAGTACATATACTGTACTATAATCACAGCGGGCACGGATTCTGTGCCGTCCTGCCCAGCCCTCAAAGTAAGCGGAGGTCAGGTGCAGCCCTCTCTCCAGCCGAGAGGAAAAGGAACCGCTGTCAGCAGCTCAGCTTGTGTATGTACGATTTTTTAGCGTGGTGTCACGTGACACCCCCTTGCCTAGCAACCCTGGACTACAGCAGCTTGTTTTTCCCTTCTGCCTTGCCTCACCCACCCCACCCCACACGTGTGATCAATTTCCAGGTTTGGCGTCTCCCAACAGATTCAACGATTTCTTTAATATATTTGTAACAGTGCCTCTGTAAAAAAAAAAAAAAAATAGTGCCCAAAAATGTTGAAATTCAATGTGGTCTTTTCACATATGCACGTTAAAATGTTTTTCTTGTTTTTGTTTTTCGTTTTGTTTGCGGGTTGGGGGGGTTGTTTTGTTTCATTTTTTGAGAGGGGCTCTCCCTGTATAGCCCAGGCTGACGTGGAACTCACAGTGGTATTCCTGCCTCAGCCTCCCAAGTGCTTGGGATTACAGATGTGCACAACCACGTCTAACACATGGTACTTTGCGCATACCTGCCCCCCCCCATACCCTCTAGTCCCTTCCTCTTGTCTAATTGTCTGTCTCCCTTGTACTTCCATGTCATCTCTTTTAGAGTCCACTTATCTGGGAAATAAATGTGTCCCTAGTTTTTCTGAGTTTGACTTATTTAGATTACATGGGCTTCTTCAGTTCCATCAAATTTTCTGCAAATAACGAAATTTCATTTTTCTTTGCCATTGACTAATATTCTATTGTATGTACATACCACATTTTCTTTATCCATTCATTTGCTGATGGATACCTAAATTTCTTCCGTATCTCATCTATTGTGAATTGGGCTACAATAAATGCGTGGGAAGGACCTTAGTTTAATCCACAAACAAACAAACAAACGGTGTCTCTACAGTATGCTGATTTTAATGCCCTCAGGTATTTATACCAAGGAGTGGTACAGCCAGGTCACACGATACTGTTCTAGTTTTAGACGTGTGTGTGTGTGTGTGTGTGTGTGTGTGTGGTGTGTGTGTGTGTGTGGTATACTGAGGTTTGAACTTAGGACCTCTGCACTGACCTGCATCCTCAGCCCTTTTTATTTTGTGACAAGGTCTCACTAAGTCCCTAAATTGCCCAAGCTGGACTCCAAATTTGCAATCCTCGCGCCTCAGCCACCGAGAGTGTTGGGATTACAAGCATGCACCACCACATCCTGCAGTGTATGTCTTTTTTTGTGGTTGGGATTTTTGCTTACTGTACTAAGAGGTTTTAGTTGAAGGTCTCACTGTGTAGTCGCGGCGCGGTGATCTCACTACGTTGCCCATGCGTCCAACTGTTGCTCCTCCTGCCTCGGTCTCCAAAGTAGCCAGGATTCCTGGCCTGTGCCACTACCCCTGGCTAGAAAGGTAAATGCATACACACAGCAAGTAATTGTTACCTGTGGCTACGTTGGGCCACGGGAACTGGAGTGACTGCACACGGGCAAAGGGGGATTTTTCATGGTAATGAAAATATTCTCAAACTGGATTTGGGCATATAAATATACCAAAAATCATCACAATTACACGGAGGGTGAATGTTATGCTATCTAGATTGTACTTATGTAAAGCTGTGAAAATGCCCCAGCCGCCACGAGGAGCTCTTACCTTTACAGCAAAGCTCTGAATTAATAATGGATGAAATATCCCTAACCCAAAAAATCAAAATTCTTTTCACGTATGAAACGCAAGAACCGACATAACACAAAAATATCTTTACTTCAGAACATTTCAGATTTTCAGATTCAGGACATTCAACCAATAAAGTGCACGCAAATATTCCAAAATACAAAAGAACCCCAAAAAACAAAAACAAAAAACCCCTCCAAATCTGAACACCTCTTGTTCCAAGCATTTCAGATGAGGGATATTCAAGCTGTAATATGAAATATGGAATTTGCTTCAAAATAATCACAAGGTGGGGTGGGTAATGGAGACACAGAAGTCTATTTCAATTCGTTTTTGCTGCAACTGGAATGGTCAAATAGGAATACCCCAAATTACGCTGTTTTATTACATTAGAAATTTTCGGTCCTGCGGTTTTCACGAGAGAACCACACCTACTCTCACGATTCTGAGTACTGTACTTCTTTCATGGGTTGATACCTCGACCTCCCGACCTGTGAATGGGAGTCAACGGAAAGGAGGAGCAAAGAGGAACAGCTCCTTGCATTCGATTTTTCAGTAAGTGAAAAAGTACGAAAGGACAAAAACAGATCAATCTGACTTAGAGGTCAGCCTTTTCTCCCTTCTTTCCTCTCATATCCCACGTCCAAACCCACCAGAGCATGTCTTGTTACTTCCTTAAAAAATAAAACTCAGAACCCGCTCCCCTCTCGCCACCCCCAGCGCTACCACTTTGAACAAGCCTTTTCTCCTCTCTCCCTCCCTCCCGGCAAGGCTGTTGAAGCCCCCCATCTCCTCTGGCCCTTGCTCCCTCAGTCTGTCAACACGGCCGCCAGAGTGAGCCTGCCAAACCCGACATCCGTCAGGGGGTGACACTTTCCTCCTCAAAGCCCTCGGTACTAACCTCACACAGACTATGAGGAAATACAAGAGGGAATAGCTCCCTGTGTATCCTTTGAAGCTAACATTATTCTCAGAAGCCAGATAAGGCACCAAAGAGACAGTATAGACCACTATGCCTCTCAGACATAGACACAAAAATCATTTTTTAAAAAAACAAAAACAGCCGGGGATATAGCTCCGCGGCACAGCGCCTGCCCGGCAAGCGCGAGGTGCTGAGTTCCACTGCCGGTACCAACACGGAAACCAAACAACAACAGACGCCAAACCCGGCCACGCACAAGCCGAGAGAGTCACACACCGCGATCAAGCGGGACGTGTCCCAGCGGTGAGGCGCTGGCCTGCCGTCAGAACACACGCCCGTGCCACCCGGCGTATCCACGGACTGCGAAGACACGGACCGAGAGAACACACACAGCAGCGAACCGAATTCAGCACCCACTTGGGATTACGACGGCGAATCTCGACGGGGCCGAGACGCCCGGAGGAGCGCTCAAGGCCACGTCCGCGCGGGCCGGGGCGGCTCGCAGGGGTCCGACGCGGGCAACTTCACATCCGGGCCCCGACCCCTGCCTCTCCGGCGCTCGGCCCCGGCGCCCGGCTCCCCGCCGCCACCGTGAACCGAGCGGCAACCAGAAACCTAAGACGGGACAGTCTTAGCGAAGTAAGACCCGCCTCGTAAACGGGATCTAGGAAAATCCTACAAGAAACACACACCACGCGCTAAAGACCCGTGCTTGTTCTCCACATTGAGAAGGAAACGACTGCGATTCGAAGTGTGTGCCACCCCCGCTTGGCCCAAATTGTAACTAGGGCCAGGGATGTAGCTCAGTGGCCTAAGCGCCTGCCTGACAAGCACAAGGTCGTGAGTTCAATCCCCGGTGCCACCAAATTATAACTAGGAACGAAGCAAAGCAGAAACAAGCTCACAGCGTCCCCCACTTCCACACCCGGAGTGCCACATACCACGCTCACCACTGCCAATCACCTTCACGATCTCAACTCTCCCCTCCCAAGCAGGAACAGGCTGCACGCCACGACCGCCTTAAACCCACCCCTACGCACCACCACAAGCACAGGGTCACCCAGCTGCCTTTTCACAGATGTTTCTAAAATGCAGCACTGGGCCACTGGAGAATCCATTCCACAAGAAACTCCTGGGTCCCTGTAGGCTTGTGTGTGTTTTGTTTTGTTTTGTTTTGTTTTGTTTTGTTTTGTTTTGTTTTGTTGAGACAGGGTCTCACCATGTGGTCCACGCTGGCCTCGAACTCGCCGCAGTCCTCCTGCCTCAGCCTCCCGAGTGAGTGCTGGGATGACAGGTACTCACCTTCACACCCGGGCCGACAGACACTTCATAGACTCCACAAACCGAGCGAATCCAGTCTCAGGCACTGGCGACTACAGTAATTCACGTATTCTGCACCCACATAATTAACAGAACCACTGATCCCCACCCTCTCCAGGAATAAAATCCCAGTGTCCAATTTACCAGTCTATTTCAATGGTCTCTCCAAGATCACACGCTAGCCACCCCGTTTCTCCAGTCTTTATTTTATAGAAGGACTCGCCTGGTATTCTCCTCTCTACCAAAATACATTAGCCAGGGTTTTTACATCTTCAAGATACGAAGAAGTTACGCTGTTTTAAAAAATCTTATTGAAGATTAACAAGCAATAGCTGAGAACATACAGATGTCTTGAGATGAGAAGGAAGAAAAATCGGATCAAGAGGGAAGGGATTCTGCGACGGCAGTACAGGCTACTCCACGAGCAGTAACACACTGAGCTACAGGCTCAGGACTTTTTTTTTTTTTTTTTTTTTTTTTTTGCGGCACCGGGGATTGAACTCACGACCTTGCCCTTGCCAGGCAGGCGCTTAGACCTCTGAGCTAGATCCCTGGCCCTAGGCTCAGGACTTTTTATTTCTTTTATTTTAGTATCTATTTATCTATTTTTGCAATTGAATCCAAGGCACTGGCACTAACTTCCAGCCACAGCCCTTTAAAATTTTTTTTTTTTACTTTGTGATAGGGGCCCCCTATGTTGCCTAGGCTGTCCTCGAACTTGTGATCCTCCTGCCCCGGCCTCACGAGTAGCTGGGATACAGGCGTGCCCCACCACACCTGGTTCCAGGTCTGATCTTTTGACAGGCCACTAGTTTGATGCTTCTATACTTTCTCCCTCAAATAAAATACTATGCAACACACACACCCCTATACCCATATGTATGTACACAGTCAGTCTGTCAATAAAACATTGTTTTTGTGTGAAATAAATGTTAGATACTTTGAGATCTGGTTGGGACCTACTCATGTAAGTGACAAAGATATCTACCTACCTACCTACCTACCTACCTACCAATCACTATTACCACCAAACACCTATCAAATGCCAAACATCAATTTTGGAAGTTTTCTATCAAGCAGCGATTTCTTAATACTAATAACACAGACTTCTCAGAGGGTCCATAACCTTTCAGTTTCACAAGAATTTCACTGTCACTATCCCAACTATTAAAATACCTGCTTAATAGCCTGCCTTACCGGAAAAAAAAGGTGACTCTCCTCCGTCTCTTGTAATTCAAGCAGGTTAAGAAAAAAAGTCAACTGGCTTGGTGTGGTGGTACATGCCTGTAATCTCAGCACTCGGGAAGCCGAGGCAGAAGGACCCCTGAGAGTTCGAGGCCGGCCTGGGCTACAGAGTGAGCTCAACACCAGCCTGAACCGCCTAGTGAGACCCTGTCTCAAAACACCAACACAAAACAAAACTGATATCCTCAGAGACGCCCTGCAGGCCTTAATACCCTTTAAGGATGCCACAGCACCTTGCCGATTAGAAAAATATAAGTAGCTGGGTGTGGTGGCACGTGCCTATAATCCCAGTACTCTGGAGGCTGAGGCAGGAGGATCACAGATTTGAGCACAGCTTGGGCACTCAATGAGACTCTGTGTTGAAATTAAAAAACCAAACCAAACCAAACCAAAACACCAAAAAGGGCTTGGTATGTAGCTCAATGCAAAGGCCCTGGATTCAACACGCACGCACGCACAGAGCCATACACACAGGCAGGCAGAGAGACAGACAGAGTCAGACAGACAGACAGACAGACAGACAGACAGACAGACATATTTGTTAAATACTAACATCGTTAGCAAAGCAAACCTGGGAAAGTACTTTTAATTCACTGAGTAACTCTACTGCCCAAAGTAGAATCCCATTGATCATTCCCCTTTACGAACAAACACGCGGCACTCTTCTAGCTAAGTGTCTCAAATAGTCATACACTGAACCTAGTAGGATATCCAAACAACAACTGATGCGGCCCAGGGTGGTGGACCACCTGTGTAATTCCAGCACTCTCGGTGGCTGAGGCAGCAAGAGTACGAGTTCATGCCCGGCACAGGCAACGCTGCCACTTCTCGAGACCTCCCCTCTCAAACTAAGAACTAAAAATAAAAAAGGGCTGGAGACACAGCTCAGTGCAAACGCCCTGCGTTCAAGCCCCACGACCACAAGACAAACACAAAGAGACACAACGACACAAAGAGGTTTTATATCAGGTCCACAGGACCTAAAGCACATAAAGTATCTGATAAGCAGCCATTTCATATAGATGGGAGAAAGGATCGATCGCTCCACGAGGACGCCTAAAGTAGCTCTCCACTGGGAAGAAGGAAAAAACACTTCCTTCCTATGCGTGTGCACTTGCGTGTGCACGCGCGCACCCCTGCTCGGGTTAAATCATCTTCGTTTGTTTGTTCATGTATTTTTGGTCTTTTTGAGACAGGGTCTCAGTATGCAGTTCAGGCTGGCCTCGGGCTCACTTTGTAGCCCGGGCTGGTCTCGAACTTGCAACCATCCTCCTGCCTCATCCTCCCGAGTACTGGGATTACAGGACTGCGCCACCACGCCCGGCTCTATGTATTTATTTTTTTAATCAGGTAACATACTCAGATGGAAATCTAAGCCATGTGCAGAAAAATACAAATGAAAAAGTTATGTCTGATGAGACTCTCTAAGCGTGTTACCAAAGCCAGCATTAAACACAAAATTTGACTAGGTTGTACAGAGAAAATCATTCCGAAGCAGAAAACCTCAGACGGCAAAGTGGAAAGATATCTGTGATGTACAGGCTGGGCTACAACCTGTATCATCGAATATACATGAGGCAGCATTAGGGTTAAGACTATGACTTTTTTCTTTCGCTTTGTTTTTTTTGACACAGGATGTCCTCTTGCCCAGGCCGCTCTCCAGTTCCTCAGCTCAAGGTACCCTCTTCCTTTGGTCTCCCAAGTAGCTGGGACTCCATACCCACAATCATGCCTAGCTCGACAGCGTGGATTCTGATGCTAGACGGAACTGAGCGGAATACCTGCTCTACACCAAGCTCGGTTACATTAGCTATCGCTCCTGATGATCCTTCAAAAAAAAAAAAAAAAAAAAAAAAAAAAAAAGACCTGTTACGAATACGTATTTAAAAGAAGACCAAAGGAAAAGCAGTTAAAAGCTGGGCGAGATGCGGCACATCTATAATTCCAGCTACTTGGGAAGCTGAGACGAGAGGATCAAAAGATTGATGCCAGCCTGGGAAACTTAACAAGACCCATTTCAAAATTAAACATAAGAAAGCCCCGTGGATACAGCTCGGAGGTAGAGGTAGAGTGCTGGTCCAACCAGCAAGGGCCTGGGTTCAATCACCAGTACTACACACACACGCATGCACACACACGCAGATGGCAAAAGATACACACTCGCCTTCGCAGCAGTGTTGTTTGCCACAGCCGCCGGACGGAAACAACCAAATGTCCATCCACAGATGAATGGATAAACACGATGTGGACTCTGGAGCTCGGTCAAAAAAAAAAAATCTCTTCACTCCACATGGGTCAAGATCTGGACCGGAGCCACAGCACGACAAGGACAAAAACAGCAGGTGGAAATGCGTACAATGGAGTACAACTCAGCCATACAAAGAACGGAAATTCTGATACCTGCTACAACACCCATGAATCATGAGGATATGATGCCAGGTGCAATAACGCCAGTCACAGAATAAACACCACGAGCACGGCTTATCCAGCAAGAGAGCTCAAACTCACAGGAACATAAAGCAGAGCGGTGCTTGCCTCGGCCCGAGAGAAGAGCTACACCCCAAGTCTCAACAGAGAAAGGAGGATGACGAATTACAATCAGGAGCGAGTCGAAGGTGGCAAAACACTAATGAAACCGAACCGTACGGCTAAGGAGTCGACTAGTTTCCTACCACTCCACTGCGGATGAACCAAAATGCCAAGTGGGATCAGCCCCATTGGGTTTGACCAAACCCAAGAGCCACTGCTGACTGGGGACACCTCCTCCTCTCCTTACCCCTAGAGCCTGGGGGCTCTACGGGATTCTCACCTAGAAACCACACGCGACTCAGACCGTCAGCCAAGCCCTGGACGTACAGAAACCACCTTTTGACCAGACCTACCAGACCTTCCCCGACCTACCAAGCTGGGCAGAAACAGGCAGCCACAAGTACTCCGAAAGCAGTCTAGGCGGCCCGCCGCTGAGGCGCGAGCCTGGAATCCCAGCTACTCGCAAGGCTGAGGCAGGAGGAGCCCAAGTTCCAGGCCGGCCTGGGCACATCGGCCAGACTCCGCAAGAGAAAGGGCTGAGCGAGGGTGCAGCGCGTGGCAGGGCGCCCCTTGGTTCGAGCTCTCTTTTGAGGCATCTCCCACCCTCAAAAAAGCCGACCGACCGGGGGTTGGGGGCTGAATGGTGGCTTCAGGCCACCTAAGGAAGGGAAGGAGCCACTGCCCCAAAGCCAGCTCGCTGCCTAGGCCTCGAGGCCCTCGGGACGGGACGGGACGCACCTTGCAAACCCCCTCCCACCTCCCAACCCCCAGCGAACCCCAGGGCGGCGCGTTGGCCAAGCGCTCACTTGCGGGCTCCAAGGCCCCTTCCCCACGCCGCACCTCAACAGTAAGGAGTCCAACCCTCGTCTCTCCGGACTCGGGGAGCCCTGGGCAGCGCCCTGCACGGTGCCCCCTTGCTTCCTTTCCCAGCTGCTTCCCCAGCGAGGCCTGCCGCGAAGCACCGAGGGTCCCGGCAGCCTCCACGCCGCAGGCGGGCCGCGGGAAGGCGTGCGTGGGGGCGGGGACCCGACGTTAACTGTCCACAATCCCTCGCGAGAGCGGGAAAAGACGGGGTCGGGGGAGACGGGCGAGGGGGACGGCCGGCGGGAAGGGTCAAGAGACTGGAAGCCGAGTGGGCGCGAGGGCGCTTGTCTGTAATCCCGCCACTGGGGCCCGAGGCAGGAGGCCTCACAACGTGGTGAGTTCGAGGCAAGCTCAGCTCTGTAGT
>RJWT010054887.1:0-10227 GCA_004365215.1 Cuniculus paca
AGTATTTAAGTTGTAATTAAGCACTTGAAATGCTTGAAAGTATACTTATCAGGGCATCAACATATTGTATAATAATTTTCCCTTTTTCCTTCAGATAAATATTATAAAATGTCAGCAAGAGTCATAGAGTTACAGAATGCAGTATGCATAGTGAATTGGTCAGCATTATCTTCACTCTGTTCTGCTTAAGAGACAAAATTGAGATTATGTAAATTAAACCACTTTGTCATTCTTTGGTTTCCTTCCTTGATTTTATATGCTTAGCAGTGTAGTAACTTCTGCAAAAGTAAAATCAAGGACAGAGACTTGCTTTATGGAAATTGAAGGCCTTTATTAAAAATAAGGATAATGTCCTGAATTAGGAAAATTTGATATTTAAAATGAAACTAATATGGTATACACAAATGGCAAAGCATACAGTATTTTATAGGAAAAGGCATCTTTCATGTGATTTAACCCAGGCTCCTTATTTTGACGTTGGACTGTTGAAAGTGGAAAAATTTTACACAAATTCTCAAATTATGAGCTGCAGATTAAAACTCAGATCCTCTGATGGCCCAAATCTACAAGCAAATTGCCATTCTATTGTTGAAGGGGAAAAAAAGTAAAGAGAAAAGCTTTTTTATCATGTTACATAATACCTTTTAATCACATAGAATGCTTCTTAATCACATAAAATGCTTGTTATATAATCACATTTGTATGTGATTCACATTATGATCTCTTTGAAAAAATTATTCTAACTGCACAGTTTCCAGTACCCCTCCCCCCAAAAAAATAAGTTAGCAACTTCTTGGGGTATTGGTTTGCTTTAGAATCCTTTCCCTCATCTAATTAGTAGTCATCAACTTCTATTCATGTAAGTATTGTCAACAATTTAAATTAAATTGGGAGGTGAGAAGGATGGGAATTAAAAACAATAGCAAAAGAAACAACCAACTTTGTCAAGAAATTTCTTTGCTTCCAAGATGTATGTGCCTTTGATTTTCTATTACAAGCATATGTTATACAAAATTTGGTTTGGTGTCACTGTGATCTAGACAGCACATAAACATAAACTAACTACAAAGTTGTTTGAAGAATACAAAAAAAGTTGTCAAAGAATACAAAAAAAATTGATCAATACTATAAATTTATTGACTTACAGAAGTCTAGGGGTGTTTTCATGCATGGCTATACAGTAAGATGAAACCACCAGGACATTCTTGCTTTGGCCATTTTGTGTTGCTACTCCTTGGTTAAATTCTCAGTTTCCTCCACATGTTGCAAAGATGACCAGTTATAATTTTTAATTTATATCTTAAGGCAGGTGAAGCTTTCTTTCAATAATTCCAACAAAACCCTTTGAATATAGCCCTCGAGTCTCTGACTGCATGGCCTGCTCAACTGTAAAGTGATCACTAAAATCTGACTTTTCTCATGGCCACCAACAGAGCAAGGTTTGAATCCACCTCACTCAAAACACATAGAATGTGGATGGAGAAAGCATGAACAGTTTCACCAAAAAGTGAAAAATGAATATTATGCGGATCAAAAATGACACATTTCAGGAGTTTACTTGCTGATCAAGAAAGGCGTTTGGCACCTGTTTTCCCCAGGGAGTTGCTGTAGATTTGGGAATTTTCTGGTACCTTGACTGACGCCCAGTTATATAGCAGATGGTCCCAGATTTAACACAAAGTCCTCCTTCTATCACCTTCTGTCAATGGACAGAATCATTGAGTGGCAGATCTGGTTTCAAAGTATGTAAACAAAGACTCTGATTTGCTATTCTGTTTTTCTCTTGCTGCTTTAATTCATAGTGGTGAGACTCAAGCAAAATTTTGATGTTGTAGTGGAGGGAATTTATGAGACAGAGAGAGAGAGAAAAAGAGAGGATGTCTATTGTTGAATTAGGATTGAAATATTTTAGGACAAGTTAGCTAAAGGAAAGGGAGTATTTGCCTGGGATTCAGCCCCATCTTAGAATACTAGCTCTAGTTGTCTACTCTCTCCCTATAATAGAACTGTGAATTCTTGCCCTTTCCCTTTTATCTTTTCACGACTTCCTTATGGGGTGGAAAACACTGCCCTTTTGCTTCCCATTTACTCTTGGCTTTGTGACTTGCTTCAGTCAGTATATGTATGTATGCCACAGCTATTCAGGGATTTTAAACTACCCTGCATGGTTGGGTTAGTGCTTTTGTGCTTTGTCTATGTGTTACCAGAAGATCTAGCATGATCCTACAAGGAGTGACTTGTGCATAGGCCATGAATTGGATGTGCAGACTAAAGAAAGTCACCCGTTAACTGCCAGTCCTATGAGCAAGGCAGTGTCACTTCTTTTAAATCACTTGGGTTGCTGGCTAGTCTGTAAGGTAAAATTGATGAAATAATGGATTATACAACTTGTCTGCAGTGCAGTAATTTGCCAACTTCGACCAAAGACAAAAAAAAGAACATATTTTGGAACATTATACCAATAATTTTACATTGCCTCTTCCCAGAGCACTGCTCGTTAGACTTTTACATATTTTTAGTACTTCTGTACAATCCTTTATGAAAGAAGAGAAGAGAATTTAAAACCTGAAAGCCAAAGTAGGATTGAATTACCACAAGATCTGTATTTGCCTATCTCCAATAGTTTGTGATTGATAGTATTAACCATTGATGTATTTTAATGATCCTATGCCTCTCTCTATTTCTCTGCCTCTTTCCGTCTCTGTCTCTGTCTTTCTGTGTCTCTCTGCCTCTCTCTCTCTTTCTCTCTCTCTCTCATTCCCTCACTTTACACAGCTGGCCTCACACTTTGCATGCTTCCCTTGAAGCCAAATCTAGTGTCTTTAAATTTTATCCTATAACAAGTTGCTTTTCTCATTAAATTAACAGAGAGCAAAGAATTGGTTTGGCAAATGAAGATTTCCTTGGAGAACTAGATGAAACAGATTAGAGCAAACCAGAATTCTCTTTCTTTGACAGGAAGAGAAAAACTGCCCCATCTCCACTGCCTTTCTGGGGAACCGCACAGGACTGCGTGGGCAGTCAGAGCCGTCTCAGGGTGTACCTGCTCCCTGTCCTGTCCATGGCAGACACCAGTGTCATCTGAAGAAAAACCCGAGTCGTTCTCCTTTCATCAGTTTATATTCTATTGAATTTTTAATTGTGAAAGAAATATAACTTTGTTGCCATAAATTACTTAATGCAGTTTGTAAAACTTGATGTAAATCCTCTCCTCCAAGCCAACTATCTCTGAAGTAACCAGTGTCCAATATCAAGTGTACCTTCTTTGAAGTATTTAATTTAATGCATACAATTTCATCTAAGACATTTCATCTTCTCTCTTATAATATATGACTACAACTTCAAATAAACACATGCTGTTTATTTTCAGCAAAAACAGCTGCTAAATACTTCATACAATGTATTTATCAAAAATATTTTGTCCATGCAAATTTAAGTAATTTCTAGGTTTTTCTGATTGCCAATGCAAAGCAAAGTCAATAAGTAAGGAGGTGGCAATCTTACTTGGAAAAAGAACAAATTCTGTGAGTCAGTTGTACAATTTCTCATATATGGCATTTTATATTATAAAAGTGTGTGTGTGTGTGTGTGTGTGTGTGCACATGTGAGTGCATGAGTGAGTTCCATTCTGATTTTTGATCCTTTAGCTCTTCTTACTTTATTGTTTTTATGAAATTCTGGATTATTCCGAAAAACTACTGGGGTAAAGTGAATGCATGCTTTCCATAAGCTAAAAATATTGCGAGGAATCGACAATGACTTTGTGGTATGAATTCAGGGAATCTACAAAGACTCAATAATAATCTCAAATCCATCTTATATTCTGATATCTGAAAATTCTTTGTCTTAAAGTAATTGCAAATGTCACTGAAAAAGCTAGCAAACTAAGTCTCATTAGACTTTTACATATTTTTAGTACTTCTGTACAGTCCTTTATGAAAGTTATTATTTAGAAAAGATCAAATGAATTAAATAGCAATATTCAAAAATTATTAAGTTAAGGGGCCGGGGATCTAGCTTAGCGGCAAGCGCAAGGTCAAGAGTTCAATCCCCGGTGCCACAAAAAACAAAACAAAACAAAACAAAACAAAACAAAACAAAACAATTATTAAGTTAAATAGAATTAAAAAATTCCTTAAGCAAGGCTGAATAAATCAAAGACAAACTTCATCAAAAGTATTATTTTATGGAAGAGAGTACACAAATGGCTATGTATTGATGATACTGGAAGAAAATCAAATACAGTTTCACATCTCATGTCAAAGGTCTAAGATAAGTGAAATATTTTAATCTGGCTTTATCCTTTAGTGTCATGTTTAAAAATCCATGACAGAATTTCTAAAGTAAACCAAAATACATGTTAGTCTTTAAGATACACTAGAATTTCATGGTTGAAAGAACCAAATTTTGTGGTTTTCCCCCAGATTCAATACCACTGCAGATCACCACTTAACTTTCCAATAATAGTAAAAAAAGTGTTGCATAAAGATCTAAGTTCTTGTTAGAATTTAGGTTAATTTCAAAACAACCACTTTCTATATGTTTGTTATAAAACAAGTCCCAATGATGGGTAGGAAATTTCTTATTGTGTCATAAAATGGTTGATAAATATAAGTAGCTACCATTAGCCATACTAAGAACATTTCTCTTTCTAAGTGAAAATTGTTTAAATATAAAGTCCCTGCTTCTTGTAGAAGAAAGACTTGAAAAACTAATTCCTTAGCTCCTCTTGATTAAAAACATGAATTTTTGCAGCGGGTTTCCCTGGGGCCTAGAAGGGTCACTGCAAAAATTTCTCCCTAAATAACATTCTCCTTCCATATTCAGTCAGAATCTTCTAATTGCTTTTATAATTGCACATTCATCTCTCTTAATGTAAGTTTGTTTTTTCAGAGGCATTTCCTTAATCTTTAAAAATGGTGTCTCACAGGCATAGGGTACCACCGTGACAATTGATACTGTAAAATACAGCTGTTGAGGGCAAGTCTGATATTTGATATGCTCCAGGATTTTATGTAGCTTGATTGGGAAATTATACTGCAAAGGGAATGTTTAAAATACATAAAATCTGTGATAAAATAATTCAAAAAATACTCTCTAATAACTCATGTAGCATTATCAAGCATCAAGCAAAGAAAATATAGTCTTATAACTATACAAAATATTCATTAAAAAGTGATATGATAGGGTTCAATACCAGCAACTGATGCTTTCACATTGCTGTCCATTAAAGCCCTATGACTTTTTTCCCTTTTTCTGGTAGGAAAAGTCTAGTGTGACCTAAAAGCAAGGCTTGAGGTTTCCATCGACGCCTAAGCTTCCTTGTTGTCCCAGCTCGGGTGGGTGCCTGGCTGGGCAAACTTCTACCCAACAGGGGCCGTGGCTGGGCCAGTTACTGTAAATGTCTTGTGTTGGCCTCCCCGTCCCACTTTCCTGACTCACTTTGCTGACTCAGGTCAGTGTAAAGGGAAGAAGGGCAGTAAGAAAGTACTTACTATGTCTAGATCCTTGATTTTGCTATTCATAAAATAAATCAAATAAGTGATCTATATTTGATCATCTAAATAACTCTATTCTTCCCTCTTTTATTCATATAAAAATGAAAATAATCCAAAAAAGGAAGAAAACAGCCAAATGCATACTTTATTTACCTAAATTGGTTCTTTTTTGTTCTGTTTTGTTTTGTTGCTATTATTGTTTGAGAAAGGGTCTTGCTATGTAGTTCAAACTGGCCTTGAACTCACTGGCTAGCTCACTGGCCTCCAACTCACTTCAATCCTCCTGCCTCAGCCTTCTCCGTGCTGAAATTATAGGTATGCACCACCACAGTTACCTTACCTGTACTTTTTCTCTTGTTAAGATGGCAGCCCTGAACTCAGAACATCACACATGCAACACACATTCTAGCCTTACCTCTCTTCTCCAGCTCCGCAAATTTATTATAATAGACATCAGAATAGCACTTCACAGTTCAGCCGAGATAAGAAAAAGAGAAGACGAATAAATAACACCTATTGTGTGGTCCAGTGCTTATCACCATATAGTGCTTCCTAGATATTTATCTGTATTCTAATTCACTATGGTGTGAACAAAGTAGACGGAGTCCTGATTAAGCAAAGATGTCTGTTGAGTGAAAACAGAGAGTAAATACAAAATGTAAGCAGTTATGTGTATTGTAGAGTGTGTTCGATGTTCAGAACAACAGTTAAATGTGCAGGGAATGAGGAAAGGATTGGCCAACAGGTCTCAATTTTAAATAAGGTAGTCAAGCCAGGTCCCATGAAAGAGGTAACAAGTAGACTTGAAGATTGTAGGAGAGCTAGCCAAAAATGAGAAGAGCCCTAAGAAAGACAGGCAGATATTTTTGATGCCACAATTCTCTCCTTTTAAAAAAGGGAGATTATGGAGAAGTTTACTGTGATGTTCTGAGTGAGGGGCACTAATGACTCATTCCATATCCAATCGTATCTTACAGTAGAATCCAGATGTTCAAGGGTGTGACACATGGAAATGGCAAAGAACAGAATCCCATAATAGAATAAAAAAAAAATGGCACCAAAGCTTAGAATAGGAAAAAAAAAAAGATCAAGAAAGGAATATTAACATTTACAACAAAAATTCATGACAAAAAGATTTCAAATAAATATACCATAGAGAAAAACACTTTCATGACCCACATTTTTGCTTTTTATAGACTTATCTAACCGTGTGATTCAGAAAGAACTGTTTTGCTAATAACACGCCAATTTTGCCTCTTTTCTTTAATTTGCTCTCTTAACCAGACAACAGGAACTGTCTATTAAATCAAGTATTTCATTGTCTCTGATTCCACTAGATTTTGTTAAGTGTGGGAAAATGATAAAATTCCATTTATAATTCTTATTTCTACTATTCCTATCCTCTGTACTTTTCTGGATAATAATGAATCTCAAAGCTTAGCATAACTATTTCCCTCCTTTTAACTACTACAGTTGGTTTATTCATTTATGTTTGCTCCAAATATGCGTTAGAAAAAAATTCTAGATGTTACAGATGCTAGTATAAAAATGCGCAGGAAATTTTATAGTCCAGGCAAAGATGAATGAAATTTGAAGCAAATGCTATTTTGGAGAAATATGTGCTATGTAAAGACAACAGAGAAAGGAGAATGAAACTCCCCTTGAAAAAGTGTCAGAAAAGAGGGCGATTTAGATGATTATGTGCAAAGAACAGAAGATTTTTTTTTTTCTGAAAAGGGTGACAGTGCCAGCTGGCAAGCAGAAGGAATGGGCTTATCATATGAAAAGGTGTGAGATACAGTGAAAAATATTTGAGTAGTGCAAATAAACGAGTAAAAAGCAGCACGTGAAAGGTCCATGGAAGAAAGTGAGACTGAAAAAGAAAAGTCTTGTGTGGGGTCAAGGAGCTCGAACTGTAACCAGTACCAGAGGGGCCACCAAAGGAATTCAAGCAAGAAAATAACATAATTCAGTGTTGCCAGCAGCTGGCTGTTGGCTGCTTTAAATAAATCACCATTACTTTTCTTTTTTTATTCATCATTGTTGCTGAAACATAGGAGAGAATTTCAGCAATGAACAGGCAGCAGCCAATGAAACACGTCACAGCATTCAAAGAGAAATTGGCCCTGGAAGCCCATCAGGAACCCAGGGCTCAGCCAGTCTCAGAACTCAGGGTTGTCTCTGTTAGCACCTCTACTCTCTAAGGCTTCATCACTTCATGGGCATGGAGGGGTGGCCTGAGGTCCTATATTTGGTGGTATTTTGCCCCTTCCTCTCTGGCACTGTTCTGCTGTAATTTGGGCAATCATGTATTAAAGAGTTTTGCTTTGCCACAGCCATTTACCATGATGTTTTTGTCTTGGGGTGAGTTGACCATGGACTGAATCTCCTGAAACTTAGAGCTTAATTAAACCTCTTCTCTTTTAGGTTGTAGGTGTTGGGTACTGTGTATCAGTGACTGGAAAGCTGAATAATACAATTGTCATCCTGGTTGTGAGAACATTTTTCTTAATTTAAAGATAATGATTCACAATTGCAAAGTTGTTTCAGGTTGTATTTGAAACATGTTTGGAGTTTATGGCCAATAAAATCTCTTCTGAAGGATTGAAGAAGGAAAGTAGGTCATGCACAACAGTGTACAGAGAGGACAAGAGGACTTACTTAAGAGTAAGTCTACCAAGAGGGGTGCCATATTCTATCACAATCCCTGAAAACAAAACAAATTAACAAAACAGCTTTGTACGTGACTGTTAGAGATTTCTTACTAAACTTCAGAGCTAAACAATTGCCTGCCTGGAACCCCTGTGCCTGTCCCTAGATTCAGTTCTTTCTTACTGGTGACAGATCGTCACTACCAATATCCCCATTCCATTTTGGCTGCAACGAATCACTAGAAATCAGGAAAATGGCAAGGAAAGTACATGTACATTTTTATCCACTGATAAATGTATAGATATAATCACTCAAATTTGAGTCAAAGAATGTGGAATTTAATTTTAATTAATATCATCAGATTATTTTTCAAAATAGGCAATAGCAATTGATATTCTAATCAGAATTAAGTGGTCCACTGCTTCATATTTTCCTCAGTAGTTGTTTCTAGATATTTTAATGGTTTCTTAATCTCACAGAAAAAGTATGGTCTCATTCTTGTTTTCATTTTCATTTCTCTCAGTACCACCAAGATGAATCACGCTTTCATATACTTACTTCACTTATGTATTTTATTTTTCGTTACCCTTTTAGTTCTACTTCCTATACTTTTACTACATGTGTATGTCTCTTTAACAGTAACTTTATAGAATGTTATTAAATATATTAGCCTTTTTGTGTGTGACTTTATTCTTTTAAAATTAATTTTGTCACGTTTTCAGCATCTTTTTAAATAAGTAGTCAAAGCAGGAAGTAAATTCTTTCACATCTTCTGAATGTCACATATTCTTAGAATATCTTCCCAATCAGAAAATGCCAAAACATTCTCAGTACTTTTCTGTGAGTACTTTGATTTCAATTTTCATATTAAAATCCTTAATACATCAGTATTCTATTTATGCCCACAATGTAGATAGACTAAGAATGTTGATGTGGCCACTTTGTAATCAAGAAGCCTAAGATTCAGAAATTATATTGAGGACATATTAAAAAAAGAAAAGGGATTTATGATAGAAAAAATAGTTATGCACATAGAGTAGGGCTTAAGTATAGCAAATGTGTGCATATCCCACTTAATAAATGGTTCGTTTTGGGTGTTAACTTGATTGGGTCATGAGGTGACCAGATAGCTGGTTAAATGTTATTTCTGGTGTAAGTCTATGAGGGTGTTTCCAGAAGAGATTTGCATTTGAATTCATAGACTGAGAAAAGCCGATGGCCCACCCCAGTGCTTGTGGCCATCTGATTCAATCTGTTGAGTGCATGAAATAAACTAAAAGGCAGAGAAAGGTTGCATTTGGTGTATGCTTGACTGCTCACTTGGAACACTGGTCTTCTCCTGCCCTCAGTACTGTTGGATCTTGGCTATTTTAATGTTCATTGAAATCTGTATTATTGTTTCACTGGCTTTCAAGCTTTCAAACTGAATCACTTTCCTAGGTCTCTCCAGTACCAATATATTAAATCTCTCTCTCTCTCCCTGTCTCTCTTTCCCCCCTCTAAAAACACACACATACATACCAATGTCCCACACTTTAGTTCAATATTAAGTATTACATTCCAGGAGACAGATTTTGGAGACAGATTTTGGAGACACAATGAAGATGGGCCGAGGTCAGGAGCTTTATTGGCCCTAAGTAGCCTCTTCTTTCTCAGTCACTTGAAAATTAAAATCACACACCAGAGTGCCATAAACACAAGAGCTCTCTGAGCTCTGGTTTAATGAACTTGAATAAATGTTTGTAAGCTTAAATAAGAAGAAAAAAGTATTATGAATATGTTTACTAGAGGTTGAGAAACCATTTTTTAAAAAGCACTGCAGGGAACATAAAGTAAATAAAATAGCTAATGTAGAATAGGCTCACTGAGGCATATAGTTATGTTTTGTCTGTTCAATTAATGAAGGGTTTATAGGGGCTAAAAGGAACAGAAAGACAGAAAAATTAATTGCTTATTATACCCAGGGGCAGCCAAATAAAACATAGGCATATTCATTCAGATAGTAGTTCAGAATTTAGGGAAAAACTGTCTCAGCTTACATAGACTAGAAACAGAAAAATTCAGTATCTGGTTAAAA
>RJWT010054888.1:0-10223 GCA_004365215.1 Cuniculus paca
AGGTGGTAACCATTGTTGATTACCTGTAGTCTCATTTTGAAGTCCTACATTGTTCATTGTTTTATTCTTTTTTGATTTGTTTGATTATGTTATATTCGATGGCATGAGCAGCTATTTCAAAGATAGCAAGATATATATGGTAGCCATTTTGGATTTACTATTGGCTTGTTTTGAAGTCCTTTATTGTATCCATTGTTTTGTTTTTATTTCTATTGTATTCTGTTCTGTTTGATTTTTACTATGTTGAAGGTATCTGCAGCTATTTTGAAGACAACAAAAGGCATTATGGTAACTATTGTTGATTTTGTGATGTTGTAAAGTCCTGTATCACTCACTGTGGTTTGTTCTGATTGGTTTTATTCTGTTTTATTTTCCTTGATTTTATTCTCTTTAAAATAAAAAAAAATTAAAAATAAAAGTATGATTTTCAAAAAAAGCTGAGTTGTAACATTTAGGCAAATGTAAAATGAATATATGTCATAAACTATATTCCACTTGTTTATTTATGAGAGAACCAGTTAGGCATTGAACCAGTCCTGGGGCATGCAAATGTAGGTGTTAAAGATAGTGTTAGTGTAAGATTCCTGGGTTGGATGAGAAACTGGTTAATGCTCACCAAGTCCATGGACTTAATCTTGTAGTTATTGACTCATTTGGCAAAAATAGTTTGCTCCTCTACTGGAT
This sequence comes from Cuniculus paca, assembly GCA_004365215.1. Lineage (NCBI taxonomy): Eukaryota > Metazoa > Chordata > Mammalia > Rodentia > Cuniculidae > Cuniculus > Cuniculus paca. Next base: position 685 of record RJWT010054888.1, read on the forward strand.
AAAAATCTTCACCTCACCAAAGTCTGAACTTTTATTTAATAATAAGTAGTGAATTGAAGCACATTCTGTTAAATTAGGGTTTTCAGCACTGTTGATTTTGCTTTCCTGGTCCTTCTAGTATGTTTCATAAATCACTGGCTTCTTCTGCCTGCTCGAGGCTAGTACCGTGGACCCCTTTCCACCAGCTGTAGAACAAAATTGATAAATACTCCTTGGGAAACGTAACTGTCCCATATTGCAAACCATTTCTCCTGATAAAGTTGAGTGGTCTTTGTCTCCAGACAGTAGCATCGAAAGAATGTGCCAACTTTTTTCACCTTTTTTCTCCAAGTTTTTGATAGTCATTCTGACACACATAAAACATTTTGCGTAGTGTCAAAGTAGTAGATAATTAAATGACAGCTGTTACTAAAACAGTGATGTTTTTATCATCTTATTTCTTAGCAGCTTGAAGAGTGAAAAATGATCATTCGACAGTGTATTTATGATACTGGTTTATAAAGTGTCATTAAAGAAACAAAAACCCTCAGGTATTTCATTGCTGATCACATTGGCTCAACAGTTTCAAAACAGTCAAAATTAAGATTTTCGTATTCAGCCCCCAATACATGTTTCTCTGCAGTTTTAAGTATTGGTAAATTTTGACTCAGACTGTACAGATTAAACATTTTTTTTAAAATTCAGACAAGAACTATTTAAATTCTTAATAATCATTACAATGACCATAACACAATCATGTAATTGAATACATGTTCACATTTATTGTGCAACCAGCTTTTTTAACAATGGTTATTATACTGCATATTACTGTCTTCAAAATAGTTGCTCAGATTACCAGATACAGGCATGTGAAATTGATCGAACAATATAAGCACTAATGTACTAATAGAATGAGTAGTAAAATTATCTTAGCTGTCTTGTGTGTATGTGTATATGTATGTATATATATATATTTTTTTTTTCCCCTTCCTTTTCTCCTTTCCCCTATCCCAGTTGTTTTCTTTTGAGCAGTTTCTTTCTCTTTAGCAATATCTATTGCACCTTTTGGATCTTATTTACACTTTCATTTTCTTACACTAGGGAAATAATACAATGTTTACATGTAAGTCTGATTTATTTCACTTATGAGTATGGTCTCTAGTTGTATAACCAACTCTTTAAGGTAAATCCTGTCCTAAGAGCATCAACTGACTGGTTGTACTTGAACTTTGCTTGGCATTTTATTCTGAAACATGCCAAATAATTAGTCATAGAATTTTAGGCAAGCTGTACATACAACTGAATTTTTACGAAGGCTGAAATCCCACATGTGAACAAAAGTTGGAGAAATTGTATTTTGAGTTTTACACAAAATGAGTTCATAAGTAAGTTGCTGCAGATAAATGTATTAAAACTTTTTGTACATTGTACTTCTGAGTTTTTAAAATTAGAATGTTTAAAACTCTTGAAAGAATACCAGTGAGGTCCCTGAAGGACTGCAGTGAAATAACCCAAGAAGCATAGCTTGACAACTATAGTTCTGAGTTAGTTGTGTTTTTAAGTATATAATCTTCTAAGGAGCATTTTACTTTGTCTTGCTCTAGTTACAGTTATCATTTGACCTTTCATTTATGTTTCACAAGGTTCATACGGTTTATAACAAGTTATCTACCAAGGTAATCATACTGGAAAATCCTGTATTTCCTACACAATACTGTTTCAGAAGTTTACCCTACTTTCATCTCTGCCTTTCCTGTTCGTTTTTAAAATTGCTTAAGAGTGGAACAAAACAGAGAAATTTTATAGGAAATTAGAATTATATAAATGTTCTTGGGCCAGGCGTGGTAGTGCATGCCTGTAATCCCAACATTCAGGAGGCCGAGGCAGGATAATTGCCCTGAGTTAAAGGCTAGCCTGGACTACATAGTGAGACCCTGTCTCAGAAAAACAAAACAAAACATGAAGTGTTTTGAGGCAGGGTTAGGATTAATGTAGTTAGTGGTCAGTAATAAGAGAATTCTTGTCTTTTGGTTCACTGTTCCTGGGTTACAGTGAGATGCATTACACTTTTCCACAAAAAAACTATTGTAGAGAGGTAAAGTTTCTGAGTAAAAATACATGAATTGATGATGTTAGTTTTGTAAAATTTGACAGTATTAACAATTATCTTTTATTTCTTAACTGGATAAATGTCATTCTTAAAATGTCTTTAGTATAGTAGAAGATAGTTTTATGGATGAAGTTGTAAATAGTCCTTTTACTATTACCCAGCCTTTTGCTGTCATTGGTTAATTCAACTTTTAAGTTTAAATATTATCCACTTTAGCTACAGTGAAGTTAAGACAAAAGATGTAATATTCGTGTGCAATATTTAAATATACTATTAAGAATGGCATTTCAATGTTTTATTTGTTATTTCAGATGTAGTTAGACAGTGGTACTTTCCTTCTCATGGGTTGATTAAAAAGCCAAAGCAAATAATCTTTGGAGGAAAGAATGAATTAATGATCTGGCAGTGAATTAGAATGCTTGACTTTTACTTTAAACTTTCTGCATGATTTTTTTTTTTTTTTTTTGCGGCACGGGGGATTGAACTCACGACCTTGCGCTTGCCGGGCAGGCACTTAGACCACTAAGCTAGATGCCCAGCCCTGGTGTTTTTGAGACAGGGTGTCACTATGCTGTTTAGGCTGGCCTTGAGCTCACTTTGTAGCCCAGGCTGGTCTCGAACTCACAACGATCCGCCTGTCTCAGCCTCCCTAGTGCTGGGATTACAGGCGTGAGCCACCACGGGCGGCTCTGCATGATTTAGATACATATCAAAATCAGTTCTGGAACATTCCCCCAGATTTGGGAGAGATGGTATTGGGGTTTAAACCTAGAGTCTCACGCTAGCGAAGTGCCTTATCACTGAGCTGCAGCCCTTCCTAGGTTTTATTTTGATGTATTAAAAAATGTTTTTTATCTCATTGAACTTTTTTTTTACTGTCCAAGATGAATTTTATTATTCTGCTTAGTTTTGCATGATTGAGATGAATCAAATCACAAAATACAGCAAGTGATGGAGATACTCTTTTTGCCATTAAAATTGTATTTTCTGTCAGAAAAGCATCATAAATGAAAATCTCAGGGCTCATGTTTTATCCAACAGCACCTTGCTGCAACATCTTGCCTCTCCCCTAAAGCAACCTGCAAATATTTGTGCTTACTGGCTCTGCTGGAATTGGATCTTAGTCTCCTGGAGGAGGTAGCAGTGCTTGCACTGCAACAGGTGGAGCTCTGTCATGAACCCAGTGCTGGATTAAATTGTAATAATATCAGCAAGTCTTTGTGCCCTGACAGCAAGGCTGAATGAGTATAGTACTTCTATTCTGGAAACTCAATTGTAATTTATTGAAGTAGTTCTGTTATATAGGAAAAAGCAGCAGCATCTTATTTTCAGTCATAGTGTGCTGACCTGATATCTGCTGAGGGGGTGGGAACAGCTGAAGAATCCAACATTTTAATATAAAGCTTTATAAAAGAGTGCTTTGGATCTAGCTTATTTTGTTCAAGACAGTCAACAAGCAACATTTCATAAGGCATTTTTCTAGAATTTCAGTTTGGGATCAATTGAAGTGCTCAGGGTCTGAAAGAATGTCTCCTACCGTCAAAAACTTGGACTATTTTTCTCCAATGTTACGTCACTGTAAAGTAGCATGCACCAACAGCACAATTTCCTTAATGTTTGGATGTAAGATGTGTTCGAATAATAATACTTTTTAAAAAGCTTGGTTTTGAAAACCCAGTAGTATTTCAGAAAATGAATAATTATGAATTAGATGGTTTGATTGAGTTTAATTCATTCCATTTAGTCCTTTGCATGTTCGACACAAGAACTTGTCTATACACAGTTACAGTGTAATGGAAAAGAATCTTATTTTTATGAAAGCTCCTCTAATAGAGGCTTACTTACTGGTTTTTATGTTTTGCTACAATGGATAATTCAGTGTATAGGAACACTCTTGATATGCAGGACTGGAAATGCATTCTAATACATTTTGATTAAATCAAATTCTTGGTGACATATTTAGTATTTACACTAATGTCATAAGCTTTGTGAATGTGACTCTAAATCAAATTGATAGATTGTCAAGAGAAAATCATTTCTAAACAAAAGAAGCATGCCCTCTTATCCTTTGTTAAATGAAACAGTCATTGTATTAGTGATGTGTTCTATATAAAGAAAATAGTTTGCCTTAAAGGTAAATGATTATCTTTACATGAATTGTTAAAAGGCAAAAAGGAATTATTTTTTACCTGATTTATGTAATAAAAAGGAACATATGGTTTAAAACTAGTTGAAAACAGGAAGAGCTTCCTAACAAATATAGTAGTTGGAATAATTACTTATTCTTAAGTATTATTTTAAATGAAGACTTTTTCTTAGTTTTTGTGGTATTGAAACTTCCTAATTGATGATACGAATGCATGTCAAACTGCTAGTTAACTAAATAAATTATACTGAGGCAGGTTTTTTTTTAAACTTTTTTAAAGAATATATTGTTCCTCTGGTTACTTGTGGGTTTTTTGAACAGTTTTTTATTGGTACATCTTAGTAGTACAGAATATTGAAATTCTTATGGTATATTGGTATATGTATATAAACTTCTTAACTTTCATTCCTGTTATCCCTTTCCCTCCTCTAGTCTTCTTCCCTGTCACTAGAAGACTGCCTTCTAGTTTTTTGTGCTTAGTCCTTTGTTTTTGTATCTATTTTCATATATTTTAAAGATTTCTTATGTAAGAGAAAGCATGCAATGTTTAATCTTAGAGGCTGGCTTATTTCACATCACAGAATGGTCTCTAGTTCCATCCATTTTCCTTCAGATGACATGAATTCATTCTTTATGACAGAGTAGTTACTCAATTGTGTATCTATACTATACTTTCTTTATCATTCACCTGTTAATGGGCATTATACCACAACTTAGCTGTTGGGTAAACATGAGTGTGCATGTATCATTGTAGTACATTGTCTTTAATTCTCAGGAATACACCATGGAAGTAGTATAGCTGGATCAAATGGTACATACATATTTTAGTTTTGTGAGGAATCTCTGTACTGGTTAGCGTAGGGATTGTACTAGTTTACATTCCTACCAGGAGTTCTAAGAGGCACCACCCTCCCTGTCATCAGCATTCACTGTTTTGGGTGAGATGGATTGTGTTTTCCTAATTGCTGAAGATACTGAACTTTTTTTTCATGTACTTATCTGCCATTTGTATTTCTTCTTTTGAATTCTCTGTTCAGTTCACTTGTCCATTTATTGAGTGGGCTGTTTGCAGGTTTGAGGGGTTTTGGGGGGGTATTATTTTTTGAGTTCTTTTTATAGTCTAGATAGCAATCCTTTATTGGAAGAGTAGCTAGTAAAGGTTTCTCCTATTCTGTAGGCTGACTCTTCACGTGATTATTTCTTTTACTGTGCAGAAGCTTTTAATTTGATGTAGTTCCACTTGTTGATTCTTATTTCCTGTGCTTTGGGATCCTACTCACTCTTTGCCTATGCCTATGGCTTCAAATGTTATTCATTTTCTTCTAGCAGTTGGAAAGTTTCCATCGTATATCAAGCATTTTGATCTATTTTTATCTTATTTTAATAGAGTGAGAAATAAGCGTTAATTTCCATATTCTCCAGTTTCCCCAGCACCATTTTATTGAACAGGCTGTCTTTTCTGTGGCATTTGTTTTTGGTCCTTTTGTCAAAAATCAAGTCTGTTGGTGCATAAGTTTATTGCTGTGTCATCCGTTCTGTTCTTTTATCTATGTAACTATTTTTGTGCCAGCTTTTGCTGCTGTGGCTTTGTAGTGTAATTTAAAGTCATGTATTTTGACACCTCCAGTTGCTCTTTGCTCAGAATTGCTCTGAGTCTTTTTTGCTTCCATCTGAATTTTAGGACTTTTTTTTTTTTCCTAGTCCTGCGAAGAATGTTGTTGGTGTTAGTTTTGGGTTTGGTTTTTGGGGTTTTTTTTTTTTCCCCTTCTTCATTTTAAATTCTTTGTGATGTTAGAGAATTCTTATTCTCTTAGAAAGATTTCAGAAATATAAAATGGAAATGGTTGTACAAAAAAAATCTTTTAAGGAGAGACAGTTTTAATAAACTTATCATTCATATTGGTTATTGGTCTGTAGGCCATAATGAAATTCTTTTGTAAGGCTTAGATCACTCAGGCCACATTTTTTTTTTGTGTGTGTGTTAATAAGCCACCTTCATGAGGTGCGTACAGAAAGGTATTTTACAAAAGAGTTTTTTTAGCAATGTTCTTCCCTCTAAAAAGGTAATCACTATAAAATATTTTCTCCTTTTATATATTTAGACAAATTAAACATGTTATTGAGGTATGTAAAATGTTTCAAAAATGCAGTTCTTACCATAGAGCCAGTTTTAAGAAGTCGTTAAAGCACTGGCCATAATTACTCCAATCTGTGAATTGTGATTCTTTCCCTCACCACTTTAAATCACTTTAACATCCTATGATAGTTATCACAAAATAGCATTTCAGGTTCTTGTTTGCCCTATTTGGAAAATGAAGAAAATACTATTTACAAAAATTGTCTTGCTGTGGTTGTATACTGTAATTAAAGATAATTTTTTAAGCATCTAAATTATACTTTTTTTTTTTTTTTTTGCCGCACCAGGGATTGAACTCATGACCTCACGCTTGCCTGGCAGGCGCTTAGGCCACTGAGCCAAATCCCTGGCCCCTAAGTTATACTTTAACAACTTGGAAACTCATTAGATGCTTTAACTTTGGAAGTACAGAGAATGTGAGGTATGGTTTTGTTTTGTTTTTGTCTTTTTGAGACAGGGTCTCGCTCTGCAGTTCAGGCTAGCCTTGAGCTCACTTTGTAGCCCAGGCTGGTCTCAAATTTGCAACAGTCCTGCCTCAGCCTCCCCAGTGCTGGGATTACAGGCGTGTGCCACCACGCCTAGCTTGAGGTGTTATTTTTTTACTTAATCTTTTGTGGATAGAATTTTAAAAGACTTGTTTTCCAAAATGTTTGAATTGTAAGGCATGTATTATTGATAGATGTTTACAGAAATATAGCTTCTAAAGACTATAAGTGTCCTACTTGCATTTTGATCAATATATTTTCAGAATTCATTAAAGTTTTATGGTGAAATTGCCAAGTAAATTAAAATGTGTAGAATATAATCAAAGCAGTTTACTTTTGGAGACAGATTATCCCACAGCTTTTGTTCAAAACATTAAAAATAGCTTGAAACAAATAAAGGGAACACATCTTCCCAGTGCATGAGCATAATACAATACCATACATGTGCAAAAAACTTTATTTTCCAGTGCCACAGGTACTTTTAATAACAATTGTGAATCATTTGCTTCCTTAAATTATAGGTAAATAGGATAAACATAGGTAAGCTTATGTAAATTCAAAATCACATTGAAAATTGAATTTTATAATTTTGTCTGTAGATTTCTAAAGATAATAAAAGCACCACTTTGTTAGAAGTGGAATTTTTTTATTTTAAAAAGTCAGTTTTCTGTGTGACTGGAACTTACCCCTGTATCATTCCTTAAAAGGCATCAGACCAAGAAAGTATAGCACCAACTTACGAGCAAGCAGTCTGTATCCCACAGAACCTTAAAACCTCTGCAGATAATGTGCACATGTTCCCTTCTGTGTATGCGTGCATACCTACATGGGCCAGTATTTGCAAAAGGCACGTTGAATTTCTGTTGCTGGTATGCCCTGCGAGGAAGTCTGCTAACTTATGTATCTGAACTCAGAGAAAGGACCCTGGGGAATGTTGGGAGAGTGCAGAGAATACTCGGATTCTTAATCCAGCAACTACAGAGGTGTCTAGGGTCAAGTGTTGTTCTTCTACATCTAGAAACTCTTCACACTAACCATCCTGAGGGAAGCCATCCTAATGCTTTTTGTAATAGAAATTAAAGTGTATTTGATGGCAACAGTAAGTAATGTGAGAGAACTCCCAGAGGGAGGGCAACACACCCAGTAAAATGTCAGGTGTATTTTTTATTGTTTTCTCTCCACTTGAGAGATAGTCTAAGGAGCACAACAACAAAAAATCAGCTGACTTTATGAAATACAATTTTCTGATCTTAACACAGCTAATTTCCTCCTAAAGCACTTAGGCTTCGGTATCAGGGCACCTACTATTTTGAAATAGCTAATTTTTCACTAAGAAGTTAAAGGCAATATAAGTTTGTTGATTTCCATTAACATCCATTCCATCCAAATACTGGCCTCCTTGACAGCTCTGTAAAGTGAAATTACATGCATCTTTTTATGTTCTCACTAATGGTATGTAGTGGCATTGGGGACCCAGCAAAGAGCCTTGATTGTCTGTGTTACGGGTGTGGTGAGAGGATAAAATAAAAAACTGAGATCAGTTTAGTAATAACATAAGTGGCCGGCAAGTCCATGTCTCCAGGTGGACCAAGCTTCAGCACTCCAAGACAACCCCTATTTATTGGATGCATACAGTGATAGGTGGGGCTGGCAAAAGATTCTAATTTGGCGCCAGACTCAGACATTTATAACTCAATAGGCAAGTGTAATCCTAGGATGACTCAAAAGGGCATAGATGATCATATGCTAAGAAGGATCATGTCCTGCTGATTTTAGTTTTAGTCTTAGTGGGTGGGAGAGGATGGCTTATTCCTAAAGAGTTAATGGGAAATCTCAAATGGGTGGTACCAGTAATCCCAAACCTCCATTTTATCCCTGAGGGAAGTTTGCAAGACTAGCCATTTGAATTTGTGGTCCCCAATGTAGTAGAAATTATCTTTTGTCTTTTTGATAACCACCATTCTTAGGGGAATGAGATTATTATCTCATTGTGATTTTGATGTTGAATTTCCCTCATGATTAATGATGTTGAATAGTTTTTCAAACACCTGTTGGCCTTTTGTATATCTTCTTTTGAGAAATGTCTGTTTAGGTCTGTTGCCTGTTTTAAAAATACGGTTGTTGAGGGGTTTTGTTTGTTTTTTGTATTTTTGTCTGTGTTTTTTTCTTTTGTTTTGTTTTGTTGCTTGCCTGTTGAGTTTTTGGAGTTCCTCATATATTTTGGATACTAAGTTCTTGTCAAATATGTAGTTGACCAATATTTTCTCCCTTTGTGTAGGTTGTCTTCACTCTGGTAATTGTTACCTTTTGCTGGGCAGAAGGTTTTTAGTTTGATGTAATTTCATTTGTGTATTTTTGCTCTTGCTTTATGTGCTATTTTGGACTAAAGAGTGCCCATGGGTTTGATACTTAGTACCACAAAAATAGGAGGGGATACATTCACCAATTCCAACATCCTGAAGCATTTCTCCTAATTTCTTTTCAGTTGTTTCATAGTTTTAAGTATTACTTCGAAGTTTTTTGTTTGTTTGCTCTTTTGAGACAGGCTCTTGCCGTGTGGCTCAGGCTGGCCTTGGGCTCACTTTGTAGCCCAGGCTGATCTCGAACTGCAATGATCCTCCTGCCTCAGCCTCCCGAGTGCTGGGATTACAGGAATGTGCCCCCACCCCCACCCTGCTCACC
>RJWT010054889.1:0-10232 GCA_004365215.1 Cuniculus paca
TGAAATTTACATTGAAAGACTCAAAACATGGTCAGAATGTACTTTATTAATCTGAGTTGCCAGAAAAATAGATGTTGTTTTAAATTCAATGTTTTTAACCACTCATTCATTTTTGTTCCTACACAATACTTAAACCCTATTTAGTTTTTCAATGACTCAAGCTTAATTATAGCTCGTAAAAGTATTAGAAGTTAGCATATAATCTTTAGCATAAAAATATAGGAAATTTATTGTCCCTTTAATCTTAAACACGTTTTTGGTGGCTAAAAGTTAAAATTTATAGATATATTACTTGGCTTGATATCAATATTTTTTTCATTTTTTGTGTTTTTAAATTGCTATTGAATGGGAGAAGAAACTATAAAGAATCCCCCTTACAGTGCCTAATGTAGTAATAAATCTACATATTAACAGATTGTCCTTAATTCCTTTTTTTGCTTTTCTGTATTCTGGTTCACCATTGTTCAAAAGCATTGGGAAGTTAGAGTTTTATGAAAAGGGGCTCCTTACTCAAAAAGATTGGATAACACTAAGTTATATAATACCAAAGAGTTTTATAAATTATAACATTGAGTTTACTGTGGATCCTTAATTACAATAGGATGTGATGTGATAATAAAGTATAACATAAAGTATAACATAAAGTATAACTTCCCAGCATTCATAACCCTTTTTTATTAACAATATCCAGATTATCCTTTAGAAAGTCACCTCTCTATCACTCTTAGTGCCTGAACTCTGGTCAGTCTCTCTTCCATTCCCTGATTTTAGAAGTGGTCATATGGTGCTGTGCTTAAAAGTGGAGCAATCAATCTTCCAAAAGAAAATATCCTTGATTGGTAGCATTTGCCAATTTCCATTGTGGAAATGCACCGTGGCCAATTTCAGGCTACCATGGTGAAATCTCTGAGTGAGGCGCTGGGAGGTAAAGCACACTGTCAAGTCTTGGAGCCTTTTTGCTGCATGTCAGATATGGCCCAAACTAGTAAATCAGACCATTCATCATCCCAGGTGTATTTAGCACCTGGTCTAAAACAAGTGTCCACCATCTTTAAGTCACAGAAAGGGACTGCAACCAATTCTGGTGATCTCCTTGCCAGTGGTCTCTTTGGAAAGAACCTGGCTGGAAATGCAGTCATCTCAGAAGAGAGAAAAACAGACCTGAGAAATGGAAATAGACAGATAGACCCAACTCTGGAATTTAGAGCTTGAATCCTAAGATGTGATTCAGATTGTACCTCTGAACTTTGCAATCACCTGAGCCTATTAATCTCTCTTCTCCTTTCTTCTTTCTCTTTTCCTTTGTTCATTAATTAAATTTTTTTATTTGACCTCTTTGAATTGGGGCTTATCTTACTGAAAGAGTATGATCATTCTGTTCTTTATTTCAAAGAGGCTTTCATGAGACTAATATTGCCCAGAACAACTTGGGAACTGCTATTCCAACTCATTTTCTCCCATATATTCCACAGGGCACTAGATACTCTGAGGAACTCCCTCTATTCAGTCTTTATCAGGAAACCCAAATTGGGAACTGTCTTCTAAACATCTTCTGTGACTCCTGTACAGGTTGTTCAGAGTCAACATGTTTAAACTTAAAATCATATTTTCTAAAAACACAGTCCTCCTATGTCCCTGATTTTCAGTAATGCACACCCACATTATGTCTCTGACTAAGGATAGGAAGGAGTGAAAAAGAATGTTCTTTTCCCCATGAAGCTTCCATAGAAGAGAGAAAAAAACAGATATGTGTGTACTTTGGGGGAAAAATGAAGTGGGTTTAAGAACCTTAGAATGACAGGGATTCATGATCTGAATGGAATACTTGAAGGAGGCCTTCTGAGAAGAGTTTTGGAGCAGAGCAGACCAAATGAAATGAGAGAAGGGGCCATGGAACTCTCTAGAGCATCACTAGGCATATGATTGGCATGCTCCAGAATTGTGAGAAAGACAAGGTGGCTGGACCTCAGTAATCTTGAGGATATCAGAAAATGATCTTAAGGTTGGCCTAAGTGGAACTATGCAGGCATGACATGGACTTTTGATATTCCTCTGAGCATGATGAGGGGCTTTAGAACATGAATATGTCAAAGTAGGTTATAAACATCCAGAAGAAAAGCAGATAAGTCCCTAAGGGGCCAGTTATATTCACTGAAGGGAGGGACATGCAGGCTCATGTAGATGACCATCCTTCTAGTCACCCTGGTTGGGAATCATCTTTGAATTCTCCTTTTCACTTGCTACGTTTCTGCCTAGGTGCCTACCTGTGAGTTTTGTTTCTACTGCGCACCTTACAGCCACAAGAAGCAGGCTGAATTTTGTAAGATGCATGTTAGTGTGCAGGAGGTTGCTTGGATTATGCTCTTGAGATTAAGGGGAAGAGAAGGATTCAGGATCAGGTAGAGAAAAGAATTTACCTACAATGCACGGAGTTGTGAAGTTGGGATGATCCTTCTGAACTGTTTGTTCTAAGTTACGGTGAGAGGTGGAACCCTTCCTCCCCCACAACAAGATCAGTCACTGGCTGGCTGGATACCATCCTCCCAGAAAGAGGGCATGACCTTTGATAAAGGAGACTCACAGCTGAGGGCTCTTTGCTCACATTCCCAGTGACTTGGATAATAGGATCTTTATTCCTAAAGGGAAAATCTGAGCACCACATCACATCTACCATGCCACCCGCTTTTGCATTTGTCACTGAAATTGCCTTGATTTAATTTGTCATCCCTCCTTCTTAGATTACAGCTCACTATGCTATCTCCACAGCTGTACTCCAAAGTAAAAGCCTAAGTGTTTCTTACTGCCTACAGAGTAACATTTAGACTTCTTTGTGAAGCATTCAGAACCTTCTAATAGCCAAACTCTTCACTGTGTTTCTTAACAATCTGGGTAGACAAGTCCATTCAACACATTCTGAAATCTATAGGTTTTAAAACCTGAAATGCTTTTCTCCTACTTTATCCATCAAAATTCTGTTCTTCAAAGTTAGTTCAAGTTCTGCTTTCCTCTTTTCCTGGAAACTCCATTCTAGAGGCTCTATAATTCTGCCTAAAGTGAGTTACAGATTTGCTAGATGGGTATGAACAGCAAGAAAGCCCATTATTATTTTATCTCTCGCAGTCCCTAACTGCATTTTGGCATACAAACCTTCTGATATGTTTGCTTCCCTTGGTCTATTTCAGCTTTTTTCCAGGGCTAGATGGTATCCAAGATAACATATAGCAGAGAGATTAAGAGAAAAGCGTCTAGATTCAAATTTGGTTCCAATATTTAATAGGTGCATGACCCTGAGCCAATTAGACATATTATGCTTCAATTTGCCTACCTCTAAAATTGAGATGATAATAAGAGCCAATGCATAAGATTATGGTCAGGATCAAACAAGTTAGTATAAGTAAAGCATTTATGTAAATGTTGGCTCATAATGATACCCAGATATTGTAAAGGACCTTCCTGTGTCTCTAGTCTTCATAGTGGCCCAATGGGACTGCCCTGGACAAGAGTGCTACTTTTGCTGAGATTCATATTCTCAATGAAGGAGCCTTTTCACAGCTGTTCTGTGGAGAAATCTGTTCTTAGAGCTCTTGTTTTCCTCTTAGGAGCATTCCTTTAATGAGTGAGAATATTCTTGCAAAACATTCTGGAATTCTGTGCTTTCCTGAGGCCCTTTCAATCTGGACTCAAACTTGGTTTTATAATGAAGATTATGTACTTTTCCAATGTGGAAATTAAAAAAAAAAAGCACAAAGCATCATATTTATAAATGAATAGATTCATAGACACTTTTAAACTGAAAATGACCTTAGAGATTACTTAGTCCAGGAGACAAGAAAACAAGTAGATTAAGTGACTTGCCTGATTTACACAAATTTATTCATGTTCTTAAAGGACAATGCCATGCAACGACTTACCCAGTTTTTGCCAGAAGAGGCTACTCTCTTCAGTATGTATAATTCAGACAAAAATAGATCTCATTTGTTAAATTTTTATTGAATAACAACAACCAAAAAGAAACCCTGCTTATTTCTAAGAATTATTTTATTTAAAATTTATCCTAGATTTGGTATGATACCTACTGGTTTCATAATTACCTTTCTTATGAGGACAATAATTACCATTATTATTCATTCAATTATATATTAATTCATTTACTCAAAAGATACTTGTGAGGTATTTTTTATCTATCGCACACTGACTAAAAATCTGAAATTTTTAAAATGAATAAGCCCTAGTGTTTTGTGATTGGTCTGTAGACTGTGAGGTCTGCTGAGTAGTTCAAGTTCAAACATTTGCAGAACATAAGTTCAGGCTGGGAATTGATCTTCAAAAACCAAAAATTAAACATTTTTAGTCACAAAAATCAGTGACCAAGTGCAGAACCAAGTTATCATATATACAACCAATTATCATTATCTGAGAATGGTTCTCCAAAAAACAAACTAAACATTCTCATCTCCTCTTTTTCTTCCTTGCACTATGGAATGAGTTCTACAAAATTCGGAACCACACGTGATGGCATTACAAATTGGGTAGCATAGCACCATGCTACTATAACTCAGTACTAATGCAGATGTTACCATGTTTTTATGTGATGTTAAAAAGCATTTGGTGAAAAAAATTTCATGCTCAAATACATTTGGGGTTAAATAATATTTAAAAGGTTCCTTTTAGTGTGCATATTTTCCTGAAACCTTAATACACAAATTTTTCGTCATGAATTTCCAAGAGAGATAAAGCATTTGGCCTAAATCAAACTAACTTGCTTGCAGAACCTTTTGTTTTCAGGAAATTGCCTGTGAATACATTCAGAATCAAGGTCAATTCTATAAATTTCTATAATCCACTGTCAACCAGCTAACTTTTTCTAATACAGTACAATTTTTCCTTGCTATAGTTTAAGCCCACTTATCTTTTAATATTATTTGGAGACTGTCTCAAAATTATCTAAGCAAAAAGCTTCTCTTCATTTGAAAAATCATTAAATGTCTCCCCAGCAGCTCTCTTTTCAGGCAGGTCTGAAGGAGTTCATACTTTCCTCTATGCCTAGAAACAATTCAAAATACTTACATGGTCTACAAGACCTGAAAGATTTGGCCCCTCCTACCTCCCTAATCTCTTCCCCTGTAACTCTATGTGGTCTAGCCCTTGCTCTACATCTGGATTTGCAGGTTTGGAAGCTCAGCCTTATTAGCTCCATAGAAGGAAATGGAACCCTAGATGATTGGCATTATACCAATCAATTCATGAGACACTAATGTGTAAGGCACAGGGCCAAGTTATGAATTTAAAATGAGAATGAGAAGTGGAGTGATCAAACTAACTAGATATTTGCTTATCTGTGACTTATTTTTTAAAGTTTCAAGAGCAGTTATTGAAAGCTTGTGAATGGAGATCAGGGCCTGAGTACAAATTCTGACTCTGTCCTTACTACCGGGTGATCTTAGGCCAGTGGATCCATATGCTTTTCATTGTCTATTCCTCCTCAGGAAAATAGGAAAAATAATAAACCCTACCTCCCTGGATTGTTGTGATGAGGATTCAATGAGAGACTATACCAATTATATGTTGCTTATAATAGAATTTGATGGATAGTAAGCACTCAAATAATAACTACTATTCCTAGAATGGAAGTTTACTTAAAGAGAACTAATTTAATATCAGAGCAAAGGGAATTACATAATGTGTAACAGAACTTTTTTCAAAGTTCTGTTAAACTTGTAAGTCACTACTGATGCCTTCATCCATTCAATGGTTATTGACATCCAAATAATTTCAGATATTATCAGATTTACTTAGTCCCTCATCCCATAATACATGGATGTGAATGAATGCATTGATGAATACTGAAATGCAAATCCACACCTTAATTTATATTTTTGCATTTACCTACTTGTGTCACCACTCTCTCCATTCCCCAGTCCTTTTGCTACCTACAATTTAAAATGGTTAAAAAGAAAGTAAGGAAAAGCCCATTACTTAAACCACCTTGACGTCTGGTCTCCCCTCCTCTGCACATAGTCATGTTCACTGCCTCTTCCCCACACATCCCAAGCTCTTCCCCTCTGCAGGTTTCCTCATGCTGTGTCATCTGCCTGGAATTCTTCAGTCCCCACCACCACCCTTGGCCTGGCTCCTGTCTACTTGGCCTCAGAGAAGCCTCCCAGATCCCCTTGCCTGATTAGATTCCTCCATTACACTTACCATAATCATAATTAAATGACCAATGTTTGCTGTGTTCTTTCCCTGTCAAATCAAGGAGGACAAGGATCCTTCCTCTTTTGCCCATCACTGAATCCCCAGTGTTCTGCACATGGGTAGGTATTGAATCCATAGTTGATAAGTGAATGTATATAACCCTATTGACAACCTATATTTTCTGTAAAGGAAATACAATGCTTTGAGCTGTCAAGTAACACACCCCAGTCACACAGTCATATTTGGCCTACCAAGATACAAACTCAGGTCTTTCTGGCTCTTAAAGATGCCTTTTAGTAGCCCACACTGCTGTCACTTGGTTTCTATAAGCTACACACCTGTCTGTACAAGTTATGGGTTGTGTCTGGATGTCCCCCCCAAAGCCTTATGTAGTCATGGGGACAGGCTTCTAGAATTTGTGATTGTGGGTGGGATTATGGGTGTGAATGCTACACCCACTCTAGGGTGGGTAGCCTACATACAATATAAGGGACAGAAAGAGTCTTCTGTCTGCACTTCTACCCTTTTGCTCTTGTTACTTTTGCTGTCTTCTGCTGCCATGAGTAGTTGCCCCTTTGCTACACCACCCTGCCTTGGAGCCAGCTGATTATGGACTGAAACTTTCACCAACTAAGAGCTAAATAAACCTTTCTTTCCTCAATTTTGAGTATCAGGTATTTTGTCCCAGCAATGAGAGAAAAATAACCAACACAATACATCACTGTTCTCAGCTTAAAATTGTTCTCTATTTGCAGCCTCACAGTCAGAGTCTTTTCTATCCTGAACTCTGGACTTTTTTGCTTATTGTTGAGACTATCCAAACCTTCCCTACTGTACCTATACTCACTATTTTACTGTTAACTTTATAAGCTACTTTTCATCTTCTTAAGATTAAGGTTGTCTTACTACTGCATGCCTGGACATATACCCAACAGAAATACGAACAGTCCTTCCTTGGTAAGTGAGGGGACTGTTTCCAGGGACTCTGCCAGATACCAAAATCCTGGACACTCAAATCCTTTACATAAAATGACACAGAATTTGCATATAACTTATGCACACATTTCAGTATACATTAAATCATCTCTAGAGTATTTGTAATACATAGTACAATGTAAATGAAATAAATAGTCATTATATTGTATCATTAGGGAATAAGGACCAGGAAAAAAATTTGTACATTTTTAGTACAGACACAATTTGTTCAAGTCTTTTTGTTCAGCAATTCATTGAATGTGTTGATCTGAAACCCACAGGTACAGAGGACACTCTTTACTTCAATTATAAAGATCAATTTGAAATCTAATTTCATAGTCCAGAGCACTAACCACCCACTTTTTGCCCAGATATAACTTCCTATATATATTAAGATCCCACTTTGAATCATTTAGTGTCTAAATGATGACAAACACGAGGAATGCAGGATAGCCTTCCATGGATGGTCAGTGATTTTCTAGTGGCTCTCCTCAGTCCAGAGCTAGTCAGTCACTGTGCTGTGGTTTGAGACACAAATTCACAAACATATTTATGCAGTCTATTGACCCAGAAAATGTGCTAGACTCCCTGCCTCTTGCATATCTTCTCTACTCTCATCAAGATCTAGTTATCTCCATTGATAGTCTCACCCTTGTTCCAGCTGCAGAGACCAATCCCATCTTTAGGAGGCATTTAAAAGACAAATCTGGATAACTGAGGTGGTCCAGCCTCAAATCAGTTTATCTCAGATATTCAGAATAGCAGGTCTGAAAAAGAAGCTGGCTAAGCTTGTTCTTTTCATATTTTTGGGCTGGCTTCATATCTGAGTCACTGGCTTTTCACTTTGATGGTCAGAGGAAGGTGAGGTGGAAGGGTATCGAAACTATGGAAAGAGCATAGCTCTGAAATCACGCCTCTGAGTGAGCATCCCAGTGCTATGGCTACTCAATTGTGAGAGCTGGTTAAGTTCCTCTCTGAGTCTCTGTTTCCTCATTTCTACCTTAGAGATAGTCAAACCTATTTTTAAGTTGTGAACATCGAAGACCTTTCTGGTGCTCTAAGTCACCATCCTTTCTTGTTTATTATTGCAACATTCTGCTAATTGTGTTCTGTTTCCACTTTGCTCCCTGCACTCTATGATCAACATAACATCCAGAACAGTCCTGCTTTAAAAAGTAACTTGAATAGTTTCTTTCTTTGTTTAAAACCTGACTATGCCTTCCAGTTTTCCTCAGGTAAGAACCACAGTTTTCACGTGCTCAAACTTCTCAACCTCGGCACTATTGACATCTCACGCTGGAAAATCCTTGATAGAATAGTGCTGTCCTATACATTTCAGGATGTTCAGCAGCATCCCTGGCCTCTGCCCACTAGATACCAGTGGCACATACGCCCCAACTGTGACAAACATACCATGTTGAGATATTGCCAAATGTCTCCAGGGGGAGCAAACTGAGCCCTGTGGGGAACCAAGGCCCTGGTCTCTGTAGTGCCTAGAACAGTACCTGTCACATGAGAAGTATTCAATAAAGATTTGTTGAATACACAAATGAATATGTTCTATAGTCCAGCTCAGGGTCTGGCAGGCATGCAGGAGATAATCAGTGAGTATCAGTGTCCCTAATCTTCTCTCCTGTGACTGAAGCTACTGTTGTGGCTAAATTGGATCAGGATTTAATTACTGTGTTGCTTCTGTTTTAGGCTGTCCCTTTAACCTCTACTCCCCAAGAATAGGGTTTTTACCTTAGCAACAGCTGATGCCATAATTTTGACTGGCTAACACTCTTGAATCCAACTACCTTACTGCTTCCCACAACCTCCATGGTCACTTAGCCCATTTGCCATTCATGTGCTGATCTAATCTTTCTATTGCAGTTACCTGCCTGGAAAGCCACTTCTCTGCCCCAGACTTTCCAGGCCCTGTGACCCTCTGCTGACCCTCCCTACCCCTGTGGAACAGCACACCGCCCTGTTCTCTCCCCTCCTACCACTTCCACAAAAGCAGAGTCCAGCCTGGTCTCCATTTCTAGCATGATTGGCCTATGTCTTCAATTCCACAACTTCCTTCCGGTAAAATCTTCGAAAAATCAGAAGCGATTGTATCTCACTTTTCTCTGTTCATCTACTAAGAAACCTAAACTTGTGGCAAGCATATCTTTCTATGAAAGGTTTGTTTGAATTTTCTTGCTTCTATTTGACTGTAATGTGAGCTAGCACTTGGGGCCATAGAAACATGACACTGCTCAACAAGCAAACAGCTGTAAATGCCAAGAGTCAACATGCCACCAGAGCCACCAGTGAAAGAGGGCTAAGCTGCTCATCATTTTTAAGGTGTTAATATGAGATTAGACAGCTTCTTTGGCAAGTATCACTGCAAAGTCAGCAGAGACTTATCTGGATATAGCAGTTAGTTGCCTGCAATAGGGAAGGCTCAAGTAACCAAGCATATATTATTTCTACCTTGGGTCCTCCTGTGTGCCTACTGGGGGGAGAGATTTGGACCAAAATCCAAATACACCCAAATTACAAACTTGTGAGATTTAGTAAAGTAGCACTCTGAAAACCAAATCTTTAAATAGAAACAGATCCATGGACACAGTCCCAAAGTAAAGGGTTTTACATAAGTAAAAGCATTGATTAAACTATAATGCATTTATCTGAGATAAAATTGAAGTTTATCAAGCTGCCAGTAGGATTAATGACTTAAACTAACATTGATGACATAAACAGGTATTGGAGGTTATAAGACTTTCATGAAAAGATCAAGGCAAAAGATCTTATTCAAAGATACCAGGGGGAAAAGAACTACTATTACAATTTGTTTCCTGGACATCTGGCTATGGTGTCTAGCCAACTCTCTTTTCTGCTTCTTTCTCTTCCCATTCTAATAGTTTTCCTACAGGCTAGAGGGGTGGCGGGAGAGAGGGAGAGAGAAGTCCTCCATGTCCTTGACCTTTTCAGTTCCCAAATGCTTGGCAAGGTGACAGCTGGTTATCACCTCCACATGGCCAGAAGCAGGCAGAATCCGAAGAACCTGGCTTCCTGGTTGGCTCTATAGGGCT
>RJWT010054890.1:0-10245 GCA_004365215.1 Cuniculus paca
ACGGGTCAATACAAATGAAATGAAAATGCTATCTACAAACTTCGCAAACATGGGAAAAGGATCTGGTATATGTAATTGAGGCATATAGAACCTCGACTAGTCATAACCAAAGTAAATCTACACCCAGACATATAATAATGAAGATCCCAGAAATTCATCAGAAGAACAGAATATTAAATATTGTTAGAAGAAATAGATCACCTATGAAGGAAAACCCATCAGAATCACAACAGACTTCTCAACACAAACCATCAAGTCAAGAAAAGTTTGGACTAAAGTGTTTCAAATCCTGAAAGAAAACATCTTCCAACCCAGATTGATGTACCCTACAAAACTATCTTTCAAAATTGATGAAAAAATGAGATACTTCCATGATAAAGAATGACTGAAGGAATTCATGACCACCAAACCAACCCTACAGAGAGTGTTGAAGGATAATCTAGAAAGAGATAAAGATGACCATGGTTCCAGGAACAGCAGCAGAGGAAGACTGCCAAACAAGACAGGCAGTTGAATGAAAAGGAAAGCAGAAGGCCAACAACAGGAGGATAGCACGGCAGAGACAAACCAATGTTTGCTGGTTATAAGCAGTAATATAGATGACCTCAGTTCAGCAACAAAAAGAAACTCAGGGAGAGTGGATCAAGAAACAAGATCCATTAATATACTGTATATAAGAAACACATTTAACTCAAACAGAAATTCATAGACTGAAAATCAAAAGGGAGAAAGCAATTGTTCCATGGGACAGAAGACAAGAAAAAAGCAAGGATAATTAACAACTGCAGAATGGTTAAGAAATATATGGCATTTTCATACAATGGAAATCTGCCCAGCTACAAACTAGGATAATCTTGAGGTTCTTTGGCGGCTACTGGAGATCATGTTCCTGGGTGAAACAGTTTGAACTCATATGGGTGAACACTAGTGTAAAAAACAGGAGTTAGTGGGATACAAAAACACAGTAGATATTACAAAAGTGATAGGAGAGGAAACACCTACGAGGAGAAGGTGATAACCAAAGTTAATTTCTTACTGCGTCGTCTTGAACTCTTACAATGTTTTCACAATTTTGGTAGGTGTGGCTCTGTTCTGCCTTGTTTTGTTAGATTTTACTGTGTCAGATGGTATGGGCAGCTAGTTTGAACATAATGGGATATATTATGGTAATCATGGTTCGTTTCCTATTATTTCATTTTGTAGTCCTATAATGCTTTCATTTTTCTGTTTAATTGGTTTTACTCTGCTTTGTTCTGTTTGATTTTATTATATGTGATGGTATGAACAGCTATTTTGAAGAAAAAGAGACATTATAGTAACCATTGTCCACTTCCTGTTATCTGGTTTTGAAGTCCTGTAATGTTTTGAATCTTTTGTTTTGATTGGTTTTAGTTCATTTTCTTATTATTTGATTTCACTGAGTATGAGTGTATGGATAGCTATTTTGAAGAGAACAAGAGACACTAGGGAAGCGATTGTTGATTTCCTATTGCATTGTTGTGAAGTCCCATAATGCTCTCATTCTATTGTTTTGATTGGTTTTATACTGGTTTGTTTTGTTGGATTGTATTGTGTGTGAAGGCATGGACAGCTATTACGAAGAAAACAAGAGACCTTATCGTGACCACTGTTGATTTCCTGTTGTCTTGTTGTGAGATCCTGTGTTATTTGCATTGTTCTGTTCTGATTTGCTTTGTTCTGTTTTGTATTGTTTTATTCTCTTAAAAAAAAAAAAAAACTTCCCAAGAAAGACTCAATCGAGAGGACAGGTTGGAGATCTTTTCTTATGCAGGACTGCCTAATCTTAGATATGGACTAATTGCACTATACATTGTGAGAAGGGGAATGAACCTTTATTGGACCCAGTCTTTAAATACTATATTATGAATCTGAAATCCAAGAACCCACGTGCCCCAAACTTGATCTATAACCTGAGCCTGTTGGAACTTAGCAAACCCTTAACATATCAGCCTAGTAGAAATTCCTCAAGTCATTGGAGGCATAACTTTGAAGGAAACAGTAGAATTTCAGCCAGTTTTTCATCTCTTTCTCTACCTAGACTGAGGTGTTGAGCTTTTCTCCACCATTTACTCTGTGCTATGATGTGTTGCCTCTCCACAGTCCCAGCTCTGAAACCGAAAGTTATAAAACAAAATGCAACTTTTGTCGTTATAAGTTGGTTATGTAAGGCATTTGTTATAGTGATAGGGAAATTAACAAGTACACACATGAACACACACACTTTATCTCAATCTCTATATGATGTGATTAAAAATATGGTGAATTTTTAAGTTAAAATTATTACAGTAGGAAACATATTGTAATCAATCACCCTCAAACTAATTGACTTTTCTTTGAACACAATTATCCAATTATTCCTGCCACTTTCTGAAGTCATTCTAAAATCCTCTTTCCTGAATACCTGTAGTTCTGCTGTCCCAGCTGCCTGTGTTTACTGAATCAACTTTTCAACATTACCTTCTGTGATAATTTTGACTTTTGAGAAGGGCCAGAAGTAGCAGAGTGCCAGATCTGATGAAGATGGTAGATAAGGACAGACCATACTGCTTTTGTAAAACTGCCTTTCCATTGAATGGAAAAGGCATTCACCTCAGAAAGACACTCACAGAAGAGTATTATAGTACTGCTTTAGAAAGTGACAAGAAACACAGGGTAAGAGTGTTCCAAGCAAAGAAGATTATTTGAGTGAGATTGATGACATTGTGTTTTTGACTGTAGGATTCTTTTTTACTTTAAACATGCAATGAATGTTTTTGATAACTATATATTTTTTCTATATAGCATTTATTCATACTACTTTCTAATTAGGGAAATGTCAAGTGTCAAGTCTGAAATTTACAGAAATATAAACAGATTAGAATCTCAGGTTGGAACTGAGTTGAATCTTAAAGGCATCAGAAGATTGACCCACCACATTTTGGGGAGTGATAATTTTTTTATCAATTATGCATTGATAAATATTAACCACATCATTAAAAACACCACCATAGCAATAAACTAGTGTTTGCCCCAAAATTAAGTATCATGGCTTAGGGAAATTCACATGTAAATTTAACCATCACAATTTCTAAAATCTGCAATAGATCATTTCCAGTTAGATTCTATGACAGTGTAAGAATGTACAGTAGTCTCTTTCTGTCTTTGGTAGGCACGTTGTAATACCCCCCAGTAGTAGCAAGAAACTTTTGTTAGTACATAACCCTGTATATACATAAACATTATTTGATGCAACACCTGTCAAAATATCAACACTTTTTACAAAATCAGAAAATCTTCTAAAATTTTCAGGGACTCTGAAGAGGCTGAAATAACCAAACTACAGTAATCCTGTTGCAGTGTGTATGTAGATGGCCCCCCCAAGCCTCATGTAGTCACGGAAGTGGCTGAATCTAGCTTTTGTGATTGATTCATTGTGTAGCACTGGGATTGGCGGTGTGAGTCCTGCACCTGCCCAGGGGTGGAGCCGACATACAATGTAAGGTCAGAATGGGGGCGTGTTTTTGCTCTTTGGCCCGGTTTGCTCTTGCTGCTTGCAGCCGCCATGAACGGCTGCCCCCTTTTGCTCTGGCTGCTGCCTTGAAGTGTTGCCCTAATGCCATGCCACTTTGCCTTGGAGCCAGCTGATTATGGAATGAAATCCACAGAAACTGTAAGCTAAATAAACCTTTTCTTCCCTAGTTTTGGGTGTCAGGTGTTTGTCTCAGCAACCAGAAAAAAGTGACCAAGATAAATCCCAAATGAAACGACTAAAGGAGGAGTTACCCAATACAAAATTCAACTTATAATACGAAACTGTAGTGAAAATGGTAATAGCACAAAAATGGTAATGGCCTATAGACCAATGGAATAAAAGATGCAGAAAAATTCCATGCACTTACAGACAATGATCTTTGAGCAAGAGGTCAAAAACTCACACTGTACTCAAGAAATGACATAGCCTGTTCCAAAGTAAGCAGGAAGTCTGCTCATCCACATGTAGCAAATGAAATTAGGGTCATATCTCTCATCATGTAATAAAATCAAATAAAATGAATCGAAGACCTAGATATAAAAGCAGAAAAAAAATGAAACTTCTGTTACATAATGTAAGGAAAACATCTGAAGAGAACTGCACAAGGAAGAACTTGCCAAGAATTCTCGTAGCATAAGAAATAATAACAACAATCAACCAATGAAATGTTGTTAAAACATTTCTGCAAAGCAAAGGAAAAAATTAACATAGTGAAGAAACAATCAACAAGAATGGGGATATTTGCAAGCTACTTTTTTGATAGAGAACTAATACAAAGAATTCAAAACAATTAGATTCCCCAAATAAAGATCCAATCAAAAAACAAAAAAGAAATGTGAATAGACATTTCGCAAAAGAAGTAGCACAAATGGCCAATATATACATGAAAATATATCCACAATTTTTAGTCATTAAAGAAATGCAAATGAAAAAATATCTCGAATTTCATCTTAACTCCAGAGTGGTTCTCATTAAGAACATAGAAAACAAATGCTAGCAAGAGTGTGAAGAAAAAGAAACACTTTTTCCCTGTTGATCAGAATAAAAGCTAATACTACTGCTATGGGAATAGTATGGAGATTTCTCAAAATAGTTAGAAATAAAAATTACATTTCACCCAGCCATAACTCTTCTGTCTATTTTCCCAAAAGAGATAAGTCATAAACCAAGATGACACATGCATACTAAAGTGTGCAGCTGGGCAATTCAAAATAGCTAACTATGAAAATAATTTATAAATGCCTCAAATGAGAATGATTAAAGAATAGGTAGTATTATGTACATAATATAAATTTTTTCAGCCATTAAGATGAATTCGTGCTATTTGCAAAAAAAAAAGAATGGATCTTGAGACCATAATGTTAAGTGAGGTAAGTCATACATAGAGTTAAATATGGAGATTTTTCTATGTGAGACACCCAAAATCTATATAAATTAAGGACTAAAGGAAGGATGGTACAAAACATTTTAGAGATGGAGAAAGACATCAGTGAAAGAGAGGAGAGGAAAAAATATAGGGGAAAGTGGATCAAAACTGATCAAATATGTACATGTATATCCCAAAATGAATGCAACAATGACGTATTTGCAAGCCTATGCCATTAAAACATTACATATCATTTTTATCCATGCTCATAAAACTACAAAATAGCTTATTAAGCAAGCACAGTAAGAAACTAACAATAATAGAAAATTGAACAATTATAGTAACATCTTGTTGTAAATTTTATGTGAATATGGTCTCTCTCAAAATAACTTGTTATATTGCACTCTTCTTTCTTCTCACAGCATTGATGCAGTAAGATGCAGTATCTACACAGTGAGATAAAGTGCAGTGAATAATATAAGCAGGCTATGTTTGACCTACTGATTGTACATCACTTCAATCAATTTCAATTCTGCCAGAAATGTGACAGAAACTTCACTAGCAATTTTCATACTCTTAAGTAAGATATTTCTGAATTTGCGTAAAAAAATGCTTACTTAGATTAATGATGTAGAATCACTCATTTTGCATAACTCCTTGCCAAAGTCTTCCGTATTTTCTGATGTAACAGGATGCCACTAGAACATGTTTTCTGCATGGCTCCTAACACAAATGTAGTGCTTGTTTTCATTTTAATAAAGTACTTACCATATATCGTGGCCATAACTATTGAAATTTGAGGTATGACAGATAAGCTAATGTGATTTGTTTCCTTTGTTATAGTTTTATGAATAGAAGATTTCTTTTTACCATAGGTCTTAGCGACTTCATCACTAAAATTCTTTTTCTTTATTAAATTGAGAAATTTCAACTTTTCAATTAAAGAAGTCACATAATTACTACTTTTGAAGAATCAAAATATCATTGTCACTTTTGTGCTGTAGTGCCATTATTAAGTAACCTATATGTTAATTGAACACAATGACTGCTACATCATGAATTAATCTGGTAACCAAGGAGATTGCAAGTTGATTAACAGTTAGTTACCATGTAAATACACTGGACTAAGGAATGATTGACATGCACAGTGAGACAGGAATGCTGTGACATTTAAGTAGCTACAGAGCATAGTGTACAATTTAAAACTTATAGATTGTTTCTGAAATTTTGCATTTAATCCTCGGATAATTGAAACCCTGGAGAACAAAGATATGAATGAGGTAAGGCTATTATGCTGTTGAATATTTATATAAAACTGACATTGAAGCCAGAAAAGTTACCCAAAAAAACTCAGAATCTATGACAAACAACCCTTTGTTTTTAGTTCCAATTCTAAAACTTATATAATGTGGTTTGTATTTGTGTAAAAAAAATTCAATATTTCCTAAATCAAGAAGACCTTTGAAAAAGAAAATGTTCATATTTGCTTCTTTTCTTTTGGAAGAACTTCATAATATAGTGTGGAAAAATGTACTAATGGAATTTGTAGCTGACTATAGAATTTTAATTATAGTTAGTTTCCTGTATATTTTTCTAGATTTTGAATTCATTCACTGATATCTGCTACTATACTCTCTATCCACGTACCTACCTTTTGCCTACATTATTTTGCATTAAAAGTTTTATTACACAAATATGTATTTGAGTATTTGTGTATAAAATTAATATAGTAGTAAGGAAATTATGAATACAATTTCTAGCTTCCAAATGTGAATTAGAATGCATGTATGGATGTGTGCATGTGTCCATGTATTTATGCTTTAATACATGATTATTTTCCTAGTATCCACAAGGATCTGGTAACAGAATGTCACCCTCCACAGTCATCAGATAATAACAGTCTTCGGATGCTCATTTTCTTTAATATAAAATGGCATGATATTTGCAGGGAAACTCTTCATATCTTATATACTTTAAATCATCTCTATGTTACTTGCAATACATAGCACAACGTTAATGTTGTATTAGTAATTGTCAAAATTTATTATTTAGGGTATAATGACAACAAAAAGATCTGAGCATGACTCATGTAGATATACTTATTTCCACAAATATTTCTACATATGGTGTATG
The DNA here is from genome assembly GCA_004365215.1 of Cuniculus paca. Classification (NCBI taxonomy): domain Eukaryota; kingdom Metazoa; phylum Chordata; class Mammalia; order Rodentia; family Cuniculidae; genus Cuniculus; species Cuniculus paca. Next base: position 7,032 of record RJWT010054890.1, read on the forward strand.
AAATGCATAGATACAGAATCTGTGCATACAGAAGAATTCTTTTATTTCCAATCTACCTAATACTTAAGTTTTATTTCACTTCATTGAAATATACAGTGTACTAACCATTTTTACCCCCTACAATTTTGTTTTGAAATTTTGTACCATTGTTGTTTTTTTTAAATAAAAAGAAAAAAATTTAAATAGAAAAAGCAAAAGTGGTTGCTTTGCTTTGCAGTATTTCTGATATTTTTGCCCTAGATAAACTGACCTCTGTTGGAACCAAGATCATTTTATGGAAAGAAAAGGACTACATCATCATGGGTTACACTTATAATCACTAACAGCAGTAAAATACAGATATGGAGTAAACTTTCTCATTATGAAGTTCCACTCAGCTATGATACAATCTTAGCCTTAGCCATACATGGACTTGTGTCTAGATGTCCCTACAAAGCCTTATATGGTCATAGCTGGGGATTTTTTTTAAAAGGTGGCTGAATCCACAGTGTGTGATACTGGAATTGATTCATAGTGCAATACTAAGTTCCAGGGCACCAGGATTAAGAGTGTGAGTGCTACCTGCCCGAGGCAGCCTGGATAAGATGTAAGGGGCAGAAAGATGTTCTTAAGGCCACAAGTTATTTTTGCTACTTTGTGGGCACAATGAACTGCTTCTCCTCTCTGATGACCCTCTGCCTACCCAACCAGTCTTGGAGCCAGTCGATTATGGACTGAAACCTCTACAAGCTATGAGACAAATAAATATTTTCCCCTTTAACTTTGGGTGTTGGGTATTTTGTGTCAGCATCCAGAGAAAAGTAACTAAAACAAAACACATAAATAAATAAATATATATATGTGTCATCTTATTACAAATAACATGAATATATTATAAGTTTAACTTTTGTGATGTATATTGTGAAGTGTATTAATTTCTTTATCCTTTTTTCTCTTATTGAAGTAATTCTTTAGGTGTGAATTTTGCTTTGATATTTTATTTTTTAGTATTTATGCTACTCTACTTCACAAAACAATTTGTTTGCTTACATATGCTCACCCTAGTATTCAGAATGCTTATTGGTTATTTTTACTTTTTAAATCTAGTATTATCATGCATTATGATTTGTTCTGGAAAAACAAAGTAAAATTACTAGATATTTATCCTTCCATGTATTGCCACAAGTGGCACTAATTTCCAAACACTTATCTTGAACTACTTATAAGCTTAATAGTAACCTTAAATAGCCTTTAATTTTAATTTCCATTTCAATAACAAAGCTGATATTTTCTGGAGTATAGCTCCAAGTCATAATTCAGCTATATCAAAGTCAATTTAAAATCAACCAAATCAGAACATGTCCTTGGCTGAGAATGGCTGAGGAGTACCTTTTGGTAGACTGTAGGAAAATAATTTTTATATTTGAGGGTAATATTTAAAGAAAGAGGAATGAAGAATATTTCTATGGTATAACACACACACACACACACACACACGCACACACACACACACACAAATTAAGTTTTCAGGTAAAGCAAAAGTAACTTTCTCATGCTTTTCTTTGTCTAGTATCTTTGTTTATGACTGTTCTCACACTTTACCTGAACACAGCAATTTAGGAAGTTCTGACAGAAAGAACCATGTTTTAGGAAAACATGCAGACTGTGATGTCTTCGGTGTTCAAAAATTAAGAAAAACTTTTATATTAAAGATAATTGACATCTTCTTGGCATATACTTAGTCGTGCTGTCTAAACTTTAACACTTTCTCTTGTTCTCCACAAAAGTAATATAGAATGGGGCCGGGAATGAATATATATGTATATTTTCCTTGAAGAAACAGCCCTGCCAAGTTGTAATGTAATAGAATGTCTTGCTCTATTTCTTATTCTTTACGCCCTTATTGGCCTGGCTACAGCAGGACACTCAACTGCTTTTAATGACTTTCATTACTCCCTCTTATTTTCTAGGTTAATGACATATTGAAAGTGCTAATGGCATAAAATTTTCAAATGGCTCACACACTGTTCATGAAAAAGGCAGTATATTTTACTTTATATGAGTATAATTTTTTTCCTAGTGGATTAACTGCAACATTTTGCTGCTTTGTAATTTCTCAATTTAATTGAGGGGGGTAAAAAAGAAAAAAGCACAGAGTCTAGAAGTGAAGTTGTGGTTACAAAAGAGGTCATGTCCTACTACCTCCACCAGTGACTACAGGAGGGTTTTTTCAGGCTGAGGCAAAAAAGTGGGAAATCATAGCTTTCATTCTACTATCATTTTTCTTTTTTAAAATCTGTGACTCATAAGAAACGTGCGAAATCCAATTCTTAGCAGTCATAAGTTTTTCTACCTTAATTTCATAGTGTTTAAATAGAAATTATAGAAAAAGCATTCAATTAAGTTACATTTTAAAAATCAAACAAATGGCAGTTTTGCATGTCTAATTATAGTGAATTGACTCGAACAAGAAATGATATAATTTCTGAGTATGCCATTTTAATTCATGTACAGTGTTTGGTTAGTAATTCTTTTTCATGGTACCAAGGACATTGACATATTTGGAGTATGTTATGAAAAAGAAATTTTGAAGTATGTGCACATAGGTAAAGAAGAGAGCAATGGTAACTATGCATTCGAGTCTGCAGAAGGATAAGAATGATGTTGTAAGCAACCCTCCTGGAAACCTGGGCATTATTTGTCAATGAAGTTCCAGTTATTGATACAGTTCAGCTTTTGGGGACTATTATGTCATTTCCTCAGCATCAGGCAAATGTCACACTATCTTATAAAAGTTTCCTTAGAAGTGCCAAGCAGGTGTTTATTTTTTATTTATTTTTTGTGTGTGTGAATCTTCAATTAAAGCAGTCTTTTTAGAAATTAAAATTAAAAATGGGCATCTTGCAGAAGTAATACAGGAAAAGAGATTAAGTGTAGATACAGTCTGTTACAGACTAATTTCAGTTTAGTACCACTGATTTCTCTGGAGCATAACTTGCATCATAAAGGTAGAACAATGCTAAAACCCGGAGTTAAGCTCTTGTATCCATCTCGCTGTCTTTCATTAATCTGGAACCTCTGCACTGCTTTTTTAATGGTCCTTTACCACTAAGGAATCAGACTAAGGGAATTTTCCAGAGAAAACAACAAATATGAGTGTGTGACAGACAGAAATTATTGCACCTGGGGGATGCACGGGCTGGGCAAAGCCACCTCATCAGTGAGTTTCCATTCT
>RJWT010054891.1:0-10233 GCA_004365215.1 Cuniculus paca
AAAAAAAAAGTACATCTGTTCAAGGATTGATGAAAACATCAATGTCCATAAATACTGGAAATGCACATACAGTATACAAGAAAATATTGTCTTGGGAACTAGAGGAGACTGACTACTGAGGGTAGCAAAACCGCAACAGTAGCATTACAACTGAGCAAAGACCCTGGGATTTCCCAGAAGGAATAGCTTTCCAAAAACTAGCAACCCAGAAAAAAAGAAGACACAGAAGTTAACAGTGATAAAGTTACAAAGTTAACAGTTACAAAGTTAACAGTTATAAAGGAAAGGGGTGGATAAACACTAGAAGCAGCAGGTATCTGGCAACAAAAAAGAAGAAAAAAGATTGGCCCACAGAGAGAAAGCTACAGGGCCAAGTAAATGTTTGATTTCCAAGAGAAAGGAAATCTAAGTTTGAAGGTGAAAAGGAAGAAGTTCACATAAAGAAAGACTATATTAGATCCAAGATGGCAGGTTACAGGGTGCACACAACTGAGGACCAGACAGAAAAAAAGATGTGTTCCAAAGAAAAAGCTTATTTCTCACCCACCATAAAATATCCCTCACCATAAAATATTCACTTTCAACTTACTAGAACACTTAATAAAAATTGCAGGCCAGTACTTAAGGAGGGCAGTGGTGCTTGGTTGTTAATTCAAAATAACTTCAAACTTTTACAAATCTATCTGGCCAATTAACTGGTCTGTAACATCAACTTGCCGTTTTTTTTTTCCTTTCCTGTACCAGCAATCAAACTCAGGACCTCACAATTGCCAGGCAGGCACTGTATCACTGAGCTATATCCCTGGCCCTGCCAATCATTGTTGTTGTTTGTTTGTTTGTTTGTTTGTTTGTTTGAGACAGGGTCTCACTTTGTAGTGAAGGTCAGTCTTGAACTTACTGTGTAGTCCAAGCCGGCCTCAAACTCATGACGATCATCCTTCCTCAGTCTGCCGATGCGGGGATTACAGGGTGAATCACCATGCCTGGCATTGTTAATCATTTTATACTGTGAACCACATACTCCAAGGACATTCTGATTAGTATTCAACATGTAAGAACAATCAATATACTACTATAAATTGAAAAATTAAGAGTTTATTCTGTAACGTTATGTAAAAGAATTTCTTTGGCTTTTACATACTATTTCACTTGACTAGATATGAAAAAGTGCTTTAAATAAACATACTTACAACTAGTAATTTGGAAGCAAATATTTTCAATTTCTTTTTTTCAAAAATTTTAAATATGGCTGGGAATGGAGCTCAATGGTAGAGCACTTACCTATCATGTGTGAGCCCCTGGGTTCAATCCTCAGTACCACAAAGGGAAGTTTTTTTTAAAACTTCATATTTTTACCCTCATTTCCTTACTCTTTCAGGGATCAGGGGGGTAAACAGAGCTAGGTGAAGCAGACTAAATGTTCTACTTTGCTAAGGAACTAAGCTAATAAGTTACAACTTAAAGCTATACACCAAAGGTTTGACTTAGCTCAACTAACTTTCAGTTTAGAAACTAAGTATCTGGCACCATAAAGCCCTTAAGGAAAGACAGAAGATACAACTGATACTTTCAGCTTTCTAGCTGTCTACTTTTACCTCTGCCATTTCCCCAATCAAGGAAGATACTACTTCTAAAACTGGTAACAGCATAGTGAGACCCTGTCTCAAAAAGCAAGTAAATAAATAAGTAAATAAATAAACTGGTAACACTCATTTGACCATAAATGTTGTCTAGATGCAATATCAGTAAGTTACAAGAATTTTATTTTCCCCATTTAGAAACAAGGATTTGAGCTCAAAATGTCAAGATGTACAAAATAAATAATAATTTAAAAAGTCAAAATGGAATACAACCAATTCTTTTTAAGTGGGTCTACTAGACTAACTGTAACAAGCTGCTAAGAAATACTTATCATATGTCTGTAACCAACAGTGGCTAGTAATGCACTTCTACTTCATTTACAACAAATGTTAGAAGACCAACCAAAACACCAACTTGGTCACACTCCTAGCTGCCATCTTTAGATATGTGTGAGCTCCCTGAGGACTGAAGTGGTGCAGCACACACGTCCTGAGGGTAGTAAAAAGCTAGAATCCTCTTAGATACAGTGAAACAAGTACAGACAATATGTGAAAAATTCAAAACTTTTAGGAATAGTTGAAATAGTTAAGATTATTACACAAATCTCTCTCAGTGCATGCAGTGCTTTTTCTCCTCTCAATAAAAGTATAAACTCTTCTAACTATGCTTAATGAATTATCAAAATAAATATATGAGATACTTGGAAAAAGGTTTACTATGTCATGTAACCTCTCTATGCCTCAATATTTTTGCTAAAAAGAGATATTCTCAATTTAAGATGAACTCAAAATTGAATTAAACATTTATTATTTCTACAATAAATGAGTACATATGAGTATCTCATGTTAAACATTCAAAAGTCTGCACTCTTGCATCTCGAAATCAATGGGCTTTAACTATGTAAAAGAAAAATGTGAATGATTTGTCTTATATGCCTTTCTCTTAACTATAACATTAGGAATACAGAAAAATGGTGTTCTAAAAACTTATGTTTTAGAAGCTGAAACAACATACATATATGAATGTTAAGAGTTAAGAGTTATATTACTGATTTCTCTGAGTTCACTGAAGAGAAAGATTTGTGCTGATATTGTTGAGACAATTGAATGCAGATGTCTTGTGCTCTGGGTGAATGATTTAAGGATGATGATGCGCAATGTATGTACCACTGTTGCCTCCTGATTGACCTGCTTTGAAATTTTGTGTTTTGTTTTGTTTTTTCTCTTTGAAATAAAATGGATTTTTTTAAAAAGCACATGAAATACAGTTCTACTTATTAAAAAAAAAAACTTAGGTCTTTAACTTTTAACAGATGGTGATGATTTTGATTCTGTAATATACAAAGGAAACACAAAGCCTAAGATCTTTTAACCCTGGGACAGAAAGAACCTTTGTGAGTTACTACTAGACATATAAACAATCATTCCCCTTTTAAAATTTAGAAGACTATCTTTCTTATCTAGTAAATAAGCCTAGAGATCAACAGGTACAAAATGAAGAAATTAATTTAAATTTTTAAAAATTGGAAACAATCGTGAAATGAACCCTTTAAATTGCTTCATTTAGATCATGCTGTTCACCAGGTTCCACTTTGGGGTTCTTCTGTGTGCCCTTTAAATCCTTTTTTAAGTTACACAGAGAAAGTCTTTTCTATGAAGTTTTAAATCAAATGCTCTACCAATAATGCAATCTATTTTACACAGAAACACTTCAATCAGATGGATTAGTAGTACAGCTGGTTTAGATGCCTTTAGGTCTAGAAGCTGGATGAATGAAACAACTCTTTCAGGTGTCTTGACAGCTTTGTGATTCTATTTTATCTATGTAGCTTCTTCTCACCTTCATCTGCCTATTCTCAAATTTCTCTCAGGTAGGTCAGAGAGACTATGAGTCCTGAAACAAAACGTTCATGGATCAAAAGAAAGAGGAGTCCTTCCCTCTACCTTTCGGATCTCATAATCAGTTTTATGATATAAACAAAATAGACTGACTCAATCTTCAATAATTCCCTAATTACAGGAAACCTGCCATAGAAGCACAGCTGCAAAAAGCATCCTTTTAAAAACCAATCTCTAGCCGGGCGTGGTGGTGCATGCCTGTAATCCCAGCAGTAGAAGGCTGAGACAGGAGGATCTTTCGAGTTCAAAACCAGCCTGGGCTACAAAATGAGTGCATGGCCAGCCTGAGCTGCATAGTCAGAACCTGTCTCAAAAAGACAAAAAAAAAAAAAAAAAAAAAAAAAAAAAAAAAAAAAAAAAAACCACAAAAAACAAAAACCAATCCCTACTACCTACAGCAGCACAAAATTAAACGAATTCTCACTGATAAAAGGCTGTGTGCATTCACTCCGATCAGCCCCAGGATTTAGCGTGTGAAACTTGGGAGATAAAAAGTCACCTCCCTAAACTACGAAACTTCTTTCCCCATCCAAATACTCTCAACGAAAGTTCTCCTGTCAAACTAGAGGCCAGTCAAAAACGTCAAAACACTAACAGAATTACAGGCTGTAGGACCACATCCCAGATGTCTTGGCATTATGTTCACAGTAACTCAGATGTACCTTCCCACTATCCTTCCACCCTTCTCTTTACTTCCCAACATGCACACTCAAGAAAGCAATGTTCACGTCCTCAGAACGCTGGCAAAACGATGTGGGGGAGGGGCACTGCAATTCTACAGGAAGGAAAAGGTGGGAAATATCTCAGAACCACGATTTCTAGTGCAAACAGCTTTGTAAAAGGCAGTCTTGTATCATTAATATTTGGGGGATGCCCGTGTCGGGCACAAAAAAGATGTTCAGTGTGCGTGCACTTGGAGCTCTCGGGGGTAGGCTGAGACCGTGGAGCAGAAAGTAAGAAAACCTGTGCTTTCCCAGCTTTCTTCTACTCTTCCCCCTCCGAGAGAGGAAGCTCAAGAAACTGGGGGAGGGGAGGGATGTTACCGTCCTCCAGCTGGAGGTACACAAGACAGGCCTTAGGGTTCCTGCAGTTATTCACCCCCAGATAGGAGGGTCGCGGAGGGAAGAGGAAGGGGAAAACCCTCAATATTAACCACCTCCGTTCAAAACGAAAAAAAAAGTAAGGGGGAATGATTAAATCCAGATGGAGCGTCCCTGAAAGCGCCCCCAGGTCACTCGCACCCATTAGCAGGCGGAAGGGCCGGGATAAAGGGGATGGAGGCTTGGTCAGGGAAAAGGCTCCACCCCCCCGATTTAGGAGGGAAGAGGCGCCCCAGAGCCCGGCCGTCCCCTCCTTCCCCGCGCCTCCCCCCACGGCCACCCCACGGTCCCCCTTCCCTGCCCGCCCTTGGCTCCCGAGCCCGCGGCGGCCGCGGGGGAGACGGCGGCTCCTTCCTCCCCGCACCCACCCCGTCCCCACCCCCACCGCTCCCACCTCCCGCCGGCCGCCGGCCCGTTACCTGCTCGTCGAAGCGGCTGACCACGGCCTGGACCCACTCCACCGGCCTGTGCGCGGCCATGTCCTCCCCGCGGCCGGGGGGCGGCGGAGGGACGGGGCGGCGGGCGCCCAGGGCCGGGAAGAGGGCGGGGAGCGGGGGCTGAGGTGAGGGAAGGGGCGAGCCGAAGCTCGGAGCAGTGCAGGCTCCGAACGTTCCCACGGGGGTGGGGATGGGGACTCCGCGCCGAGCCGGGTGGGGGAGAGGGGAAGGGGGCGTTGGCGAGGAGGCCGGGGGAGGGGGGCAGGGGAGGGGGCCCGGGGAGGGGAGGGGGCCTCTTGCTCGCTCTCCCCACTAGCGCGGTCTCCCCTCAGCCATCACAGTCCCAGACGCCGCCATGACACCCCACCGGAAGTGGGATCCTTTCCACGGCCCGGGGAGAGGGAGAGCGAGAGAGCTAGAGATTTGAGAGCGCGGCTGGGAAAGGGGAGGGGGAAGCGAGAGGGAAGGGGCCTGCCGCGCATGCGCCCGCGCCGGCCGGTTTCATTAATGAAAAAGCGAGTCCTCCTGTGGGTGACGTCACCTAACTCCTCAGGGCCCGGAGGCGCGCGTCCCTCCACGCCGCGGGGCTCATCTAGACTGGTGCTCGGCTCGGAAGGTGGGAGTCTGAGCGGACCCCGAAGCACCAGCTTCCGTCCCCACCGCCGCCTCGAGCCGCCCCTCCCACGCCGGCGTCCGGGTTTGGATCGCTCCCGGGGTGGGAAGTTAGGGCGTCCTGGGGCTAGCTTTCCTCCCAGGGCACAGATCTCTGCCGCTGATCTCTTGGGGCGGGTTATGCTTTGCTCCTCTGTGCCTTAACTCACACGAAATAAGGCACACAGCCTCCGGTTTCCAGGTCCTTTGTATCTTTTATAGACTGCTGAGAAGCAGGAAAAAGGAAGGCCAAGAGAGTTTCTGTGATTTTTTTTTCCTTTCTTTTTTGAGGTCGCTTAAGTTCCTAAATTAGACCTAGTGATAATCAAGTACTCAGACTCCAGAATCCCAGCCCGAACTTTCTGTCCTAAACTGATAGGAACCCAAGTTAAGGAAACTTCAGTACCGTTGATAATAGGAAGAGTTAAGTTTAACAGTCCTCGAAAAGCCTACAAGGGGCTCGCATACTGATTAAACACATTCGTAATCTCAACCATGCAACAAGCCTAATCATCTAACTGATGAATACGTTGCAGGAGGTTCTGTGATGGCCCGAGGTCACAGAGTTGATACGGGTTGAGTCAGGATACAAACCCAGGCGGCTTGACTCCTAAGACAATACAGAGACTGGTTTTCAGGAAACAGGGCCTTCCCTATGCCCAACACCAGATTGAAAGGACTTTTGATTGGCTGTGCGGTTTTCCAAGATGAGCAGAATACCCAAAACACAGGATGGTCTATCTATATCTGACGCTGAACTTTGGAATGAACTATTTTGAGATTTATTTTTCTCATACATTTTACTTAGGCTAATGTTAAATGTGTTTACATATTCTAAGCATACGATGCAGTAATCAAGTGGTTACGCCACACAGAAAGATCCTTACTGGTTGATAAGGTGAAGCAGACCACTGTTTTCATTTTACCACAGAAAATCGACAAAGCCTATGTACAGAGAGATGTATCTGTAAGAGATGTCTGTAAGTTGGTGATTGTCCAAAATACATATTAATATTTCATTCCACTAGAACAACAGGACAGAATTTAGATATTTCCTTGGTGCCTTCTAAAAGGATGAAGCATTGATACTGTCCAATTTCTTTTTTTTTTTTTTTGTCTTTTTGAGGCAGGGTCTCACTATGCCGTTCAGGCTGGCCTTGAGCTCACTTTGTAGCCCAGGCTGGTCTCGAACTCACAACGATCCTCCTGCCTCAGCCTCCCAAGTGCTGGGATTACAGGCGTGCACCACCAGGCCCGGCTACTCTATAATTTGTTTTTGAGGATGTCATAAATGATGACAAGCTAAAAAGAAATAGATAAATATTACGAATGTTCCTTTACGCTTTCCCCAATTAGAATTCCTGAAAAAGCACTCACTGATCCCCAGATAGTGTTCCAATGTTTGAACCTCACTACTAAACTTTAGGACCCTCAGCTTTCCTTTCCTTTTCTTCATACTGCCTCTGAAACTCTAATTTCCCTGTTGCTCTGGCTTTTTTCTTGTCTATTCCCCTCTTCTTGCAGTAGTTGCAATTGGATCTCCTGGCTCCCTTGCCTCCATTTGGCATTCCATTGCTGAGGTCTGTTGTGCCATTTTTTGTTGTTTTGTGTTTTTCTTTTTTTTGTCTTTTTGAGACAGGGTCTTGCTATGCAGTTCAGGCTGGCCTTGAGCTCACTTTGTAGCCCAGGCTGGTCTCAAACTTGCAACAATCCTCCTGCTTCAGCCTCCCGAGTGCTGGCATTACAGGTGTGAACCAACACGCCTGACTCTGCTGTGCCTTTTTCTTCTCCTTGTCTGTTTTTTTCCACAACTCCCCATTCCTCACTAACCCTAGGGTAAGACTCCCAAACCTTAGGTTGATCTTGTGTTCTCCTTCTTGTACTCAGGTTTCTGCCAGTAGTCATTAATTCATCCTATTCTGTACTTGCTGTCCTGTGCCTCCCTTTACACCATACATACCAAGCCTCTCACTACAGTTGGAGGTCTTGCTTTCACCCCACCTTCTTCTCCAATAAAATCATTCAATCCTAATGAGCATCTGTTATGGTTTGTGTCTAGGTGGCCCCCAAGCCTCATGCAGTCATGAAGCCTGCTGAATCTAGCATTTGTGATTGGTATGTTGTCTAGCACTGAGATTAGCAGTGTGAGTGCTGCACCACCCAGGAGTGGAGTCAGCATACAATATAAGGAAGAGAAAGAGGTGTGCTTCTCTCTCTTTTGCCCTGTTTGCTCTTGCCACTTGTAGCCACCATGAATGGCTGCCCCTCAGCCATGCCACCCTGCCTTGGAACCTGCTGCATATGGACCAAAACCTCCAAACTGTAAGAAGGAAACCTTTCCTTCCTTCATTTTGGGCCTCAGGTATTTTGTCTCAGCAGCCAGAGAAAAGTAACCAAGACAGCGTCCAAGCACCTATTACAGACTGTACACTGTTAGGCAGTGCCTAGTCATATAGCAGGAACTCTAAACCAACTAAGGAACACCTACCCTCACCCCATTTAAAAGGTCAGCTGTCAGTCAGCTCCAGTCATTATTGTCATGCAGGAACTGATGTTGACCCAGTGTTGCTAGATCTGTTACTCAAGAGAAGCTAGAGGTCCAAAGTTATGTATAAATTCTTCCAAATTTTACATACTGGCAGCCAATTCACATTTTTGAACAACGTTGTGCAGCCAAACAAAACATGTCTATTGTCTGAATTTAGTCCTTGGAAACTAATTTGACTGGCTGTAGTGTAGTGGCAAGGCAAGAACTTCTGAGAAGATGAATCCTAATTTCTGAGAAGTCGCATCCTAACTTTTCCTGTTCTTTGCTGTCCAGTATGAGTATTGGGGGACTTACAAATGTTTGGTGTGCATTTAAATGCCCCTCTCATTCATCTTTATTTGCTCAGGCAGAAGTGTCTGCCAATTCCCATCGCCCCCCCAGTGGAGGTATTCCTCCTCCCTGACCCACCACACACCATCTCCACCCCAGTGTACCAGAGAGCGCGCAGTTCTTCGGAAGGAAGGACTGATTTCCCCAGTTACTGGGTGTGTTCAGCTGAGTCCCTCTTGAGGAACTGCCCTCAGCTAGAGTGCTACCTCACACCAGGTCTCACCACTCCCCAGGAGTAAACTAGTAAATGTAGGCTGAGGTGACTCCTGCCTTAAGGATTAGCCCTCAAGGAATGGATCAGCCGAAGTTTGTGCTGTGACTACACTGAGTTCAACCTCTCTTTCTCCTCAGTCCTGCTCTTTTCACCCCTACACAGTGTGACTCAAAGGGTATTAGGTCCCATGGGTGGGATCCGATCAGTGAAGTGGATCCAGCCCTGACCACCTGGCAATAAGGCAACTAGGCGAAGCTCTCGTAGGCCCTGGCTGTGCGGTAGCAGCACAGTGTTACAACTTTCAGCAACAGTAAAGGGCTGGATGTGTGGTAGGGGGGAAGAAAGTGATTAATCATTAATCCAAGGATGAGGATGAAAACCATAGTGCCTCCTTAGAAGTGTGTGTTAGGATCAGGAAAAGAAAAAGCTCCAAGTCTGGCCCAGTGCTTTATTATAAGAGCAATGGAACTACAAAAAGATTCTCGGCCCTAGAAAGTTTGCTATGCCAAGGTCAAGGCCATGGTTGGGGAGACTTTTTTTTTTTGGTAGTGGTGCTGGGGATTTAATCCAGGGCCTTCCCACTAAGCTATTGAGTTGTATACACATATGTATGCAGAAGTCAGGAGAGGTGGTTTTGGGTCCCTAGGATACTTTGGGAGAAAAGGGAGGAAGAAGACAGCTACACAGAGCTGAATTCATGGGGAGGGGGTGCAGTGCTGGGGATCAAACCAAGGAGTACTCTACCACTGAGCTATAGTCGCAGTCCCTCCTCCCCTTACAGTTTTGTTTTGAGACAGGGTCTCTCTAAGTTGCTCATATAGGACTCAAACTTGTAATCATCCTACCCCAGCCTCTTCTCTAGGCACTGGGATTATAGGCCACCACCATGCCTGGCTCTGAGTTTATTGATACAAGCACATTCCCTATACTACAGTCTTTGCATCCTGGCAAGGACCCCAGAAGATAGAATGGTTCCAGGAAGCTGAGAAGAAGAAAGGGCTGGCAATGTGCAAAGTAAGCCAAAGCTGTCTGGCTAACAATGGAAGAAGAGAGCAAAACCTCAGAAGTGGGATGCTACGGTGGATATATTGTACTGTATACCTCCCACCAGCTGACTGTAGTCTGCCATTTAGAATGTGCTTAGTGAGAAGACACAAGCAGCACAGAGCGCAGTGGTGTTTCTCCTCTGCTAGCCAGGGCTGGTGGTGGATGATGCTATCAAGTTGGACTCCCAGATAGCAATGGGCCTGATAGGATGCTGGAGAAATGGAGACCAAGTGGCCGTGCTTAACCACCAGAGGCAGAATTAATTGGCATTGTTATGAGTGGTAAGATTAGAGTAGCAACCGAGAAGTACTGACCCACCTCTAGCTATGGAGATTGTTCATAGAAGAAACATAGATGGGCAGCCAATAAGGATACAATGTGTACTTTAAACCTAACAGTGACAGAGAGCATGGTGGCACATGCCTGT
>RJWT010054892.1:0-10232 GCA_004365215.1 Cuniculus paca
AAACATCTTATAAAAATAAGGAATCAGAAAATAGCAATTCAGCAGTTGCAAGATGACACAAAGAAAAACAATATAAGACTCATAGGTGTAAATGAAAAAGGAGAAAACACAAATGATGTAAAAACACTACTTAAAGAAGTAATAGCTCAGAATTTCCCAAACATGGGAAAGGAAACTGACATACAGATAAGTGAAGCATATAGAACTCCAAATAGCCATAACCAAAATAAATCAACACCCAGACATATAATTATCAGCATCCCAGAAATTCAACATAAGAACAGAATATTAAAAGCTGTTAGGGAAAAGAAGCAAATCACATATAAAGGAAAGCCCATCAGAATCTGCAGACTTCTCAACACAAGTCAAGAAGAGCATGGAGTGAAATATTTCAAGTCTTAAAGGAAAACAGCTTCCAACCCACACTGATGTACCCTGCAAAATTACCCTTCAAAAATTGATGGAGAAATAAGATACTTCCATGACAAAGAGCAGCTGAAGAACTTCATGACCACCAACTCAACCCTGCAAAGAATGCTGAAAGATACTCTACATAGACATGAAAATAGCTACGATGTCAAAAACATCAACAGAACACCAAGCAGGGCAAACAAGTAGAGGGAAAAGGTAAAGAAACCACTGCAGAAAGATAATGACTAAAGCCAGTATATATCAGTTATAACCATTAATGTAAATGGCATCAATTCACCAATCTAAACAAACAGACTGGCAGAAAGGATCAAGAAACAACATCCAACCCTATGTTGTCTACAAGAAACCCATCTAACCCAAAAGGAACTTCATAGACTGAAAGTCAAAGGATGGAAAACAATAATCCATGCAACAGGAACCCAGAAAAAAAGCAGGGGTAGCTATTCTCTTGGCAGATGATGTGAACTTCTAACCAATAATGGTCAAAAGAGATAAAGAAGGTCACTATATACTGGTTAGGGGAAAACTCCAAGAGGAAGAAATAAAAATCTTAAAGTATATACACACCAAATATGGGAGCACCCAACTATGTAAAACATATTAATAGAAATGAAAAATCAGATAAGCAATAACACAATTATAATGGGAGACCTTAACATCCCTTTGACACAAAGAGACAGATCTACTAGACAGAAAATCAGCAAAGAAATAACAGAACTGAATCAAAACTGAACAAATGGACCTGGTAGACGTGCAGTTTTCCACCGAACAACATCAGAGTATACATTCTTCTCAGCTTCACATGATACATTCTTTAGGCCACGTATTAACACACAGAACATGCTTAAGTAAATTGCAAAGGAATGGAAATTGTCCCAGGCATGCTATCTGATCACAGTGCCATCAAACTAGAAATTCATGACAAAAGAAACTGCAAAACTTGTCAACACATGGAAATTAATACACTCCTGAACAATCAGTGGGTCACAGAGGAAATTAAACAAGAAATTCAACAATATCTACAAGCAAATGAAAATACAAATACAGCTTACTGGAATCTGTGGGATGCAATGAAACCAGTCCTCAGAGGGACATTCATTTCGGTCAATCCCACATGTGTAAAATGGAACAAACACAAATAATCTAATGTTATACCTTAAACATCTAGAAAAACAAGAGCAAGCCCAACCCAAAGCCAGAAGAAGGGAAGAAAGTATAAAGATCAGAGCAGAAATTAATGCAATTGAGACTAAGAAAACAATACAAAGAATCGAATCAAAGAGCTGGTTCTTTGAAAGAATAAATAAAATTGATATGCCCCTGGCCAACTTTATTTTAAAAAGGAAAGATCTCAAATCCATGCAATAAGGAATGAAAAGGGTGAAATCAGTATAAGCCCTGTGGAAATACAGAAGATCATCAATACCTACTTTGAAAATCTTTACTCATAAGTTTGATAACACTGAAGAAATGGACAGATTTCTGGAAACATATCAATTACCAAAACTGAATAAACAAGAGGTAAAACTACTGAATAACTCAATTTCAGTTAAGGAAATTGAAAATGCAATTAGAACCTTATCAACCAAGAAAAGTCCAGGTCTCGATGGATTCACAGCTTATTTCTACAAGAAATTCAAGGAAGACTTAATGCCAACATTCCTCAAACTCTTCAATGAAATTGAAAGGGAAGTCTCCCTAAATCATTTCTGGAAGCAATTATTACCCTAATAATAAAACCAGAGAAAGAGAATACCAACCAAAAAGGAATACTACAGACCAATCTCCCTCATGAACATAGATGCAAAAATCCTCAATAAAATACTGGCAAACAGAATCCAGCAAGTCATCAAGAAGATTATACACCATGACCAAGTGGGATTCATCCCAGGAAAGCAAGGATGGTTCAACATACGCAAATCAATAAATGTAATACACCATATCAAAGAATCACATGGTCATTTCAATAGATGCAGAAAAAGCTTTTGATGAAGTCCAACACTCTTTCATGATAAGAAACCTACAGAAAATTGGAATAGATGGCCTTTACCTCAATCTGATAAAAGCCATCTATGACAAACCAACAGCCAGTATCACATTAAATCTTTAAAAACTGAAAGCTTTCACTCTAAAATCAGGAACAAGACAAGGATGTCCATTATCCCCACTCCTATTCAATATAGTGCAGGAAACATTAGCCAGAGCAATTAGACAAGAGACAGAAATAAAAGGAATAAGAATAGGAAAGGGAGAAGTTAAATTATCACTATTTGTGGAGGACATGATATACTCCACATAGAAGACCCACAAAAGTCCATAGAAAGACTTCTGGATGTCATAACCAAATTCAGTAATGTAGCTGGATACAAAGTCAATACTGAGAAATCAATAGCATTCCTGTACACAAATGAGAAACTGAGAAATAAGAGAAACCGCACCCTTCACAATAGCATCCAAAAAAATGAAATACTTAGGAATCAACCTAACAAAGGAAACAAAAGATCTATTCAGTAAAAATTATAGTACTCTGAAAAAAGAAATCGAAGAGGATCTCACAAAATGGAAAGACATTCCATGTTCATGGATAGGAGGAATGAACATAGTGAAAATGGCTATTATCCTAAAATTATTATGCAGATTTTTTGCAATTCCCATGAAAATACCATTAGCATACCTCACAGATCTAGAGAAATCATTCTTAAAATTCATCAGGAACCAGAAAAGACCTAGAATAGCAATGGCAACTCTGGGCAGCAAGGGCAGGACAGGAGGCATCACACTCCCAGACTTGAAATTATACTGCAAAGCTAGTGTAATCAAATCAGCATGGTACTGGAATCAAAACAGACCTGAGGATCAATGGAATAGATTAGAAGATACAACCCCAAATACAAACACACTCAGCCACCTTATCTTTGACAAAGGGGTGAAACATGTTTTCTGGAAGAAAGATAGCCTCTTTAATAAATGGTGCTGGAAAAACTGGCTTTCCATATGCCGAAAACTAAAATTAGACCCAAGCCTATCACCATACACTAAACTAAAGTCAAAATGGATCAAAGATCTAAATATTAAAACAAATACTAAATCTGCTGGAAAACAAAGGTAGAAATTTCGAAGACAAAGGGTAGGTGGAGAATTCATGAACAGAAATCAAAGTGCATGGGAAACACTTCCCAGAATCAAGAACTGGGAACTGGTCTTAAAAAGTTTTTGCATGTCAAAAGAAATCTCCATCAGAGTGAAAAGAAAACCCACAAATTGGGAAAAAAAATATTAGTCTTAACTGCCCTTCAGACAAAGGTTTTCTATGTAGAACTTAAAAAGAATTTTAAAAAATCAGGCCCTCAAAATTCAAAGACCCAATCCAAAAATGGGCATCTGAGATGAAAACACACTTCTCAGCTGGAGAAATACGAGTGGCAAATAAATACATGAAAAAATGTTCATCATCATTGGTCATTTGAGAAATGCAAATTAAAACAACTCTGAGATTTCATCTCACTCCAGAAAGAATGGCCAGGATCAAGAAAACCAACAACAACAAATGCTGGAGAGGCTGTGGAGAAAAAGGAACCCTTCTCCACTGTTGGTGGGAGTGTAGACTGGTGAAGCTACTGTGGAAATCAGTTTGGAGGTTCCTCAGAAAGCTACGCTTGCAAGTCCCATTTGACCCAGCTATTCCACTTCTGGGCATATTCCCAGAAGTGAAATCATCAAACCACAGTGATATATGTGCACCCATGTTTATAGCAGCACAATGTGTAATAGCCCAATCTGGGAAACAACCCAAATGCCCATCAATTGAGGAATGGTTAAAGAAGATGTGGTACTTTTATACAATGGAGTACTATTCAGCTATAAAGAAGGATCGCACTAAGGTTTTTATAGGTAAATTGATGCGACTTGAGACCACACTCATAAGTGAAATAAACCAAACTCAAATGTGTAAACACCGCATCATCTCCCTAGTGTAAGAAAGTGAAAGACTCAATAATACAAAATTCATGATAAATATGGGGGAAAGATTCTAAAGTCCAATGATGCTTTTATTCTTTGATTTGATTGGTTTAAGTCTCTTTTCTACTATTTGATTGCAATATGTGAGAAGATACGTACAGCTCTTTTGAAGAAAATGGGGCATTAAGGTAGCCATTGTTGGTTTCCTGTTGTCTGATTTGAAGGCCTGAAATGCTTTCACTCTTTTGTTTTATCTGGTTTTGTATGATTTTGTTTTGAGTTTATTGTCTGTAAATTTATGAACTACCATTTTGAAGAAGGCAAGAGACACTAGGGTAGCCATTGTTAATCTCCTGTTGTTTTGTTTTGAAGACCTGTATTGCTTGTAGTGTTCTGTTCTGAAGTACTATGTTGTGTTTGACTCTATTCTGTTGTGTTTTGTTTTGTTTTGTTCTAGTCTGTTTACAATAAAAAAATTTACTGAGGTGTGACTTGTGTATAACAAATATATTTAAGATGTATAATTTGGAAGGATTTCTCATACATATAAATCCATGAAGTCAGTATTATGAACATACTGAGAGTTGGTCTGGTGCTCTTGCACAGTGTTGCTATTTTACCTGACCTTCAGGAGACTAGTGATCTACTTTTTTCCACAGTGGGTTACTCTATGTTTTTAGAATTTTATATGAATGGGATCATAAACTGTTTGTTTTTTGTGTTTTTTACAGTAGGTAATTTTAGAATCAATCTTGCTATGTAAACTTTCTTTCATTGCTGAATATTCTTATGTTCTATCTACATGCCTCTGTTCATATACTAATGCACAGGTGAACTGTTTCCAGTTTTGGGACTGTTAACAAGTAAAGCTGCAAAGAACACAGACATGCAGTTATTTATATGGAAAGACATTTTAATAATTTCAGATTGGGGAGTGTTTCATTTTTAAAAGACTGCCAAAATTTTATCAAAACTGGTTGTGTCTTTTGCAGTTCCACAAACAGTATCATAGTTCCTGTTCATCCACAAGTTTGTTCCTCCAAATTTGGCAGTGAATGGGCATGAAGGCCTTAATGTGTTCTTTTTTTGTGTTGATGATATGGTCAGTCTTTCTAATTTTAGTTTTATTAATATGTGTATGATGCCATCTCATTCTGATTTTATCTACACTTCTCTGGTGTATCATCATGTTGAGCATTTTTTCACCTATTTATATGCCACCCATATCTTTTTTCACAATGTTTAATACCAATAACCAATTTTAATGGATATTGGCTCATATTCCCCTTTTCATTAAAAATTAAGAAATATGTATAACAAACACACATGTTGGAACTTCACCCTATCTTCATCATGGGAGTGATTTCACTTTCCAATCACTGTGTCAAAATACCTACCACTTTCAAGTTAATGAAGAGCTGTACTTTGGCTCATGGTGCCAGTAGGTTCAGTTCAAAATTAGCTGTATCCAAGGCAAAAGTAGCATGGGGTAGGCCCCTGGTGGAGAACATCTCACGTCGTGGCAGCAGAGATGGGAGGAGGTCACAAGTGGACTTGAGGTGTGTGTGTTCTGAATGTTACTGTTGTCCCATAGCACAATTTAGAGAAGAAAATCTGAGGAACCTGTGTGGCAGGAAGGCCTGATGTCCACAGTGAAAATGTGTGGCAGGCTTGACAGATAGCTGTGATATACAAAGCACACCAGGGACCTGTGAGACAGGTGATACTGCAAACACTACTATTGCATAAAATTAGAAAAACAGACATGATAGGGTCATATGTACCGGTCACACATATATACTACATTAGTATAGCAGCTTTACTAGATTACATGCTCTCTGCCATAATATGCTGCCTCAACATCCACAAATAGAATGGAGCCAACTGATCGTAGACTGCAATCTCTGTAGTCCAAAATAGACCTCCATGAGTTGATTGTCACAGATATTTTGTTACAGTAAGAGAAAGCTGACTACCAGATATCTTACCAAGAACCAAAATACTGTTTTATTCTTGGACTTTCCAGTTTCTAGAACATGAGAAATTATCTGTTGTTTAAGCCACTCAGTCATGTACTAAAAACTCAGAAAACATCAGCAAAAACTAACATCTCCTTTTGATATTTTAATGAAAAGCTGTCTACACAGCTATCCAAGATAATATTGTTATAGTTTTGATGCAGTCTGTCTCTGAAGGGCTTATGTTCAAGGCTTGGAGTGCAGTGCAGTAAAAGTTCAGAGGTGGGGCTTTGGGGAAGAAATTGGATCATGAGGGATCTGACCTCATGAATGGATTAAACTATTGATAAGTTCATAAGTGAATGGGTTGTTGGGAAGTGAAAACCATTTAGGAGACATGATCAAGATGAAGGAAGAGGGTTCTTGGCATTCTGCAGGGAACTGGGTCTTGTTCTGGCTCCTTTCCCTATCTTTACTTCCTGGATGGTTCAGCCGGAATCTGGTCAACAGAAGTTCATGCTTCACAGGCTCATGCAAGCCATGGCCTCAATAACTAGAAGGCAGTGAGACAGCAGCATGCTTGGTCAATTCCTGCTGGCACAGGAAGGGGCATGACTGAGCCTGTGTAACGCTACAGGACTTTTGGCATCCTGATGAAATCCTTTGTTGATGTTATGGTGAGTTGGTTCCCCTTGCCTCTCAGACCTGGAAGGCAGTGACTGGGGCTGCAGAGCTTTCCCTGCAGCCAGATGGCAGTGTGAATGGAGGTTGCCCTGGTGAGTGGACAAAGTCCTGGTCTGGCTCATGGCCTTGATTAAGGCTCTCATGGTCCTTGAGGCAACTAGGAAGGGGCCCTCAGACTGATGCGAGTACACGTTGAGCAGCAGGAGTTCCACTACTGTTGCTATCATGGTGATAATTACATTGTTTCCTTCCATTTCTCTATATTCCAAAGAATTTACCCTCTCCCTGCCATCATCCTCATTATCATTGTGTATGTTTTCTTCACTGGCTTTCCCATAGTAATCTTTTCTCCTGTGCACAATTGCCTTATGTCTAAAAGCCACATCTACCTCCATGTTTAATGCAACACAGAACTTGTCCCTCAGTGGTTCAGGCCTTGGTCTCTGGACCTTCACCAGTGACCAATAGACTCTAATCCCATCAAAAAGTACAAAGTCAAGACCAGTGCTTCTACCCATGCACTAGCTAAAATCAGAATGGATCAAAGATCTCAATATTAAAACAGAAACATTAAATCTGCTGGAAGATAGAGTAGATAAAACTCTTGAAAACATTGGTGTAGGTAAAGACTTTGTGAATGAAACACTGATTGCACAGGAACTGTCACAAAGAATCACAACTGGGATCTCATTCTATTGAAAAGCTTTTGCACAGCAAGAGAAACCACCAACAGAGTGAAGAGACAACCCACAATGTGAGAGAAAATGTTTGCCAGCTGTTCCTCAAAGGATTACTATTGAGAATGTATAAAGAACTCAAAAAAATCAATCCTCCCAGATGTAAAGACCCAACCCAACAATGGACATCTGAGATGAATACACACTTCTCAGATAAAATACAAACAGCAAATAAATATTTGAAAAAATATTCAGTCTTAATTTGCATTCAAGAGATGCAAATTACAACAACACTGAGATTCCATCTCACCCCAGAAAGAATGGCTATTCTCAAGAAATCAACTAATAACAAATGCTGGAGGGGCTGGAGGGAAAAAGGAACCCTTCACTGTTGGTGGGAGTGTAAACTGATGCAACCACTGTGGAAATCAGTGTGGAGATTCCTCAAAATGCTAGGATTAGAGGTCCCATTTGACCCAGCAGTTTCCCTTCTGGGTATCTTCCCAGAATTAAAAACATAATACCACAGTGATATATGTGCAGCCATGTTTATAGCTGCACAATTGGTAATAGCTAAATCTTGGAACAACCTAAATGCCTCTCAACCGAGGAATGATTAAAAGATGTATTTTTATACAATGGAGTACTACTCAGCCATAAAGAAGGATAAACTTGAGACTTATAGGTAAATGAATGCAACTTGAGACCATCCTCTTATGTGAAATAAATCCAACACACATGTATAAACATATTGTCTCATGTGTAAAGTTGAAAGAAACAACATATGTATATGAATATATATGTATGTAAAAGATAGTTAAAATAGTTATACTACTGATTTCCCTGTGTTCAGTGAAGAGGAGTTTTATTGGTATTGTTCAGACAATTGAATTCAGATGTCTTGTGCTCTGGATGAATGATTTAGGGATGGCAATGCATAATGCACGTACCATTGTTGCCCCCTGATTGACATGTTCTGAATTTTTTTTTATTTTTTTCCTCTTAGAAATATAATGAATTTGAAAAAAGAGACTGGTGCTTCTCTTTGACTTTCTAGATCTTGGTACCCTTCAATGACATGACTGTGACCTTCACTCAAGAGGAATGGAGACAGCTGGACTTGGCACAAAGAACTCTGTACCAGGAATTGAGGCTAGAGTCCTGCAGGATTCTGGTCCCAACAGGAAATAGCTCATCTCTCCTAGTGATCTGGCCTCCTTGACTCTTGGCTAGGCAAGGCCATATGATTCATTTTCTTCCTCCTTAGCTCCTGTAGCTTTCTGGTTCTGCTTTCCTCTGCCTGATCTTCCTGTGTCTGCAGCAGGGACTGTTGGGGCACACGTGTGAAGTTTAAACACAAACATCCACTTCCCTGGACACTGTCAGCTCACACTGAGATTGTTATCCAGACTACAAGGGGGGCCTAATCTCATCCTGGAAAAGTCAGCTGTCCCCACTGCCCCATCATCATCAAAACTAAGACCAAAACATAGGGAAACATACGCTAACTATAGAAGTTTCCACAGCAATAACGGAGATTTTCTACCCTGATACTTAGCTTTCAGCACAAAACAATAGAAACATGAGAAAACAAAGCAAGATACCCCCGCAACACCTCTTTAATCATTAAAAACCTACCTCATGGACACTGAAGTGGAGGCAAAGACAATTCAGAAGCCAAATTAAAAAGATTGAAGAGATCAAAGAATAAACTAACACATAAATCCACAAGATGTTCAGTGAACTCAGAGGATTAAAAAAACAGGTTAAGGATTGTGGCACAAACAAAAAGTAGGTTGAATTAAATAGGACAGTAGAAGATATAAATGACCAATTTAGTTAAAAGAGATCCTGAAAAATCCAGAATATAGAGCTGGATGTGTGACTCACACCTGTAATCCCAGTACTTAGGAGGCTGAGACAGGAGGATTACTGTGAGTTCCAGACCAGCCTGGGCTACAAAGTGAGCTCAAGGCCAGCCTGAACTGCAAGATGAGGCCCTGTCTCAAAAAGAAAGAGAAAAGAAAAAAGAAAAGAGAAAAAGAAAAGAGAGAAAAAAGAGAAAGAAAGAAAATAAAGAGGAAAAGAAAAGAAAGAAAGTAATCCAGAATATAAAAAATTCTGTTCAACATGGGGGAAGCAGAAATGACCAATGTGAGAAGAGAGTATCAAAACTGCAAGACAAGATTGTGGTACTAGGTCATGTACTCAATGACACTAAAAACAATTAGACACCATGGAAACTGTATCCAACAGCTTTGAGATGACTCAATAAAAATGAAGAATTATAGTAGTAAAGGCAAGATTAGTGATTCAAAAGGCATAAAATGTATTCACTAAAATACAAAATTTTCTAACTGGAAAAAAATTCAATATTCAAAAATCAGTATCAAAGCAAAATCCAACTACATCGTATGTGTGTTTTAGCTACTTTCTCATTGCTGGGGCAAGATACCCATAACACAAGTAGGAAAAGCTTATCTTGGCTCACAGTTTATAAAGGTTTCAAAACAGTTGACTG
>RJWT010054893.1:0-10226 GCA_004365215.1 Cuniculus paca
CCTGTACAAATGTAAGCACTGTCAGCTATGTGCAGCTACTTATATTACAGCAAATGTTAGCGTCACGTCTCCAGTTAGGACAACTGGGTGGATGGTGGTGGTATCCTCGGAGATGGACGGGGAGTGAGTTTGAAGTGAGTGGTGGGACATACACAGGAAGAGGGGTCGGAAGAAAATGGAGTTAGGTGAACTGAGCACACCATGTAGGCTAAGGAGTTATGTGTCAGTGTTCTCCGTGGGGACTCAGAAGGTAGCCGCTGTATCTAAGGGAGGGGAGGCTTGGACAAATCCTGAGGACTGAGTGGATATATCTCGAAGGAAACTGCTAAGATGAGGCTGCTCTCACCAGCTGCTTGGACTAATTCAAATGATCTCTGCTTCCTGGCAGTCACACCTGTGTGCAGCCCCTCCTCTCTGTGCCAGACTGATCCATGAGGCCAACAGAAGGTGGCGGAAGGATTAGTGCACAACAAAAGACATTGCAGCTTCTTTTGTTTTCTTGCTCTTCTTCACTCAGTCTGAGAAGCCACCACCGTACTGTGAGCCCACCCCCCATGCTGCATCCTGTTGAGATGTTCGTGTGATGAAGGATGCCGACCTTCAGCCAACCACCATCCAAGGGAGCCCCAGCCCCCCATCATGCCCTCTATCATCGCCACTTGGCAGATCTCCTAGAGATAATACATTTTTGCTGTTTTAAGACTAAATTCTGAGGTAATTTGTCATACGGCAGTAGATAACTAATGCACAGGTTACCTGTAATTCAGGCAAGTCTTCTCAGAGTTTTTCCCTTGAGTACTAAAGGATAAATCCATCCTCTGTATTCTTTGCCTCCCATTTTTCCTTTTTAGTTTCCCACAAAATTGTTATTGAACAAGTCATGACTTTCAAAATCAGTTGTGATCATTTCTAGCCATTCCTGTCATTTTTCTCTATTAGTAGTCCTAACTATAATTTGTTGAGAGTTTACTGATTCTTACATATATTTTTCAACACTCAAGGATTAAACTATGCAAAGATTCTTTAGTTATAGTGGAAAAAAGAGAAGACCAGGGAAACTGATCGACTAGAAAGAAGGAGGAAAATTTGTCAAAAAGCAAAGATATCAAGTCTGGACACAGCTGCTGATAGAATGTGAGCTTTTCCTCCATGCAAAAATGGTCAGCTCTTAACTGGAAACTGCATTATTTTTTCCTAAAAGGATGGGCAGTTATGTGAAATTTGGAAGTTTTCAAAGGTTAAACTTTAAAATTGATATTTCAATTGTGTTCAGATTATTCAATGATATTTAAGAGCAAGTGAGTATTACGGCTTTGAAAAAATTTCCTGAAAGAACAATTTTAGTACTACTCAAAAGAAAAAAATGGGAATAGTAATTATTTAATCTTCAGTTCATTCTTATGTAGAACATAGCCACCATGCAAATAATAAAATTGCATTGTCTCAGTTACTTTTCTTTCATTGTTGAGACAAAAATACCTGCTGCCCAAAATGAAGAAAGGAAAGGGTTATTTCTTAGAGTTTTGTAGGTTTTAGTCCATACTCAGCTGACTCCAAGGCAGGGTAGTGTGGCTGAGGGGCAGCCGTTCATGGCAGCCTGCAAGCAACAAGAGCAGAAAAGCAGAAAGAGGAGGAAACATGCCTTCTTCCCTCCCTTATATTATATGCTGGCTGCACCCTGGGGCAGGTGCAGCACTCACACCACTAATCCCAGTGCTAGACAACAAACCAATCACAAATACTAGATCAGCCACCTCCATGAGTGTATGAGGCTTGAGGGGCCACCTAGACACAAACCATAACATGCATGAAATCTGAATCACATATGACAAGCAAAGTTTTAATATTATTATATATAAACAGGTTTAAAAATCAGCAGGATAATGCACCAATGGAGAATGAGGCCAAAGATGCAAATAGACTTTCAGCAAAGATGGGAATTCTATTATTAGAATTTCTAATGGAATAAATACAAATTAAAGGAAGTCAGTACTTTTCACCTAACTGCCAAGAAATTTTTTGATTCAATGTTAGAGAGGAATGAGTAAATGATACATACTAGACATGAGATTTGAAATCTATAAAGTTTTCTGAAGGATTTTTTGAAATTTGGTTCAATGTCCTTAATGTGCATAAGCTTTAACCCAACAAAACATTTTTTATTATTTTACCCTGAGTGAATATTTGAAGGTATGGTCAAAGATCTTTTTAGAAAAAGGATTTTAATTTTTAAAATTTATTTGTTCTTTAACATTTATTAAAATTTTTATTACTCCATGTTTGCAGTACATACTGATTATATTCTTCATAGAAAATTGGTACATGTACATAACATATCTTAATTCTCTGGGTCCTCTACCCATTTGCAAAATATCTATTTACTTGTTTCCTATTATCTATTTTTTATTTTCCTCTGTATTTATATTTTGGGTTTGTCATATAAGAAAAACTATGTGATATTTAAATATGTGTGTCCAACTTATTTCACTTAATATTATGTTATCAAATTTTGTCCTTTTAAATTTTTTAAATTAAAAAAAATTTTTTTTTGGCTTTTGGCCTTTGGTTTTTTGAGATAGGGTCTCACTATGTAGCCCAGGCTGGCCTCAGATTTACAGCAATCCTCCTGCCTCAGCCTCCCAAGTACTGAGATTATGGGTGTGTGACTCCACACCCAACTTCATTCATTCTTTTGAATGACTCAAATTTATCATTCTTTATGTCAGAGTAGTATTCCATCATACATAAATACCACATTTTCATTATCCATTCATCTGTTGATGGACATGAAGATTGTTTCCAAGATTTAGCTCTTATATGTTATGCTGCTATAAATGTGTTTGCATATATCTCTGTAATATGATGTCTTTAACTCTTTAGGGGAGATACCTAGAAGGGGAATAACTAGGTTGGATGGAATTTCTATTTTTACTTTTTTGAGGAATCTTGGTATTGATTTCTGTAGTGGCATACTGGTTTATACTGCTACCAATAATGTAAAAGGGCTTCTCTTTCCCTGCAGCCTCAACAGCACTTGTGATTATTTGATTTTTTGATAATAGCCATTCTTTCTGAAGCATGATAGAATCTCATTGTTGTTCTAATTCGTATTTGTCAAATAACCAGAGATACTGAAGTTTTTTTTTTATATATACTTATGGGCCATTTATACTTTTCCTTCTGAGAAGTATATATCCATTTCAATTGCCCATTTTTTGATTGGGTCTTTTATTTAGGAGATTTCTAATATTTTTGAGTTCTTTATATATTTTAGGTATTAGATTTTTTCTGAGCCGTAGCTCACAAAAATTCTTTTTCATTCTATAGATTGTCTCTTCACTCTGTTGATTGTTTCCTTGGCTATGCAGAAGTTTTTGTTTGACATAGCCCCATCATTGACGCTTGATGTTATTTCGTGTGCAACTGGGGTTCTGTTCCAAAGTCCTTGCTTACACCTATGTCTTCAAGAGTCAATAGTTTTATCTACTTTATCTTTTAGCATGTTAAGTTTTTCTCTTGTAATATTTAAATCTTTAAAAAAATAGCATAGAATTAACTAAATATCTAAAGATTATAAAGCTTAATAATATGAGTAAAGATGGAGAGGTGGGGGATGGAAGATTGAAAGAAGTGAAACTTGAAAAATAAAGAAAGGAAAGAAGAAAAATAGAAAAGGTAAGTGAGATAAAGGATTCTATAAGGAAGAAAAGGAAATTAATAGAATTAGGTAAACATACCAGAAAAGGACAAACTAGAAAAAGTAGAAAGAAGAAAAAGCAGAAAGCAAAATAAAAAAGAAAAGAAGCTGAAATTCCAGAACACCAATGGAGAAAACCAGACAAAAAAAAGTAAAAGAAAAGAGAAAGAGAAAAAGCAAAGAAAAGAAAAACAAAAAGAAAAAAGAAGAAGTAAGTCCGTGGACAATTCCTCCATGTTTTTGAACAGGTGGTGTCTTTATAGACTCTGCAGTATTGGAATCCAGCCATTATGGGCCAGGGATAGTGCATCACTGCTAAGGTCTATTTTGTTTCCACACTTGTGGTTTTGTGTGTAAATTCTGAATCCTTCCACACCTTTCCTTCTGGGTGTGGTCCATCAGTGCTGTCTGCACTAGACCTGCACCGACTTTGGCCACTTCCAGTCCTTCTGTGCATCCCATGATACAGCTTTCTCTGCCTAGCATTAAGGCCTGTAGGTTTGTGAAGTATTCTCTCTGCTCCAGAGACCCATCTGTCCATATATCCCGGGCTGTGGCAACCTTCCAAGCTTGGGACAATGGGGAGAACAAACAGAACACTGAACTCTCCGCTGGATGTAGGCAGCAGCGGAGTGTGCTCAAATAGTCTGTGGGACTTAAGGCAGGACTTCCAGACCTGGCCCCCCGGAAAGCCACACACGGACTGGTCTAACTTTTTAACTCAGAGGTTACGGTCGTTGTGACCTTTCCCACATGAGTGTAAATTTCTTAGGGGGGGTTATATCTAGCCCACACCTTTCAGTGACTGTTGCGGCCATCTCCCACCTAGTCACTGTGGTAGTGTGACACCAGAAAATGAAGTGCAGTCATTCTGTAGCTTAGCCTTAAACAATTAGCTCCTTGCCCAAGAGAGAATAATCGTGGTGCTAGTGCCGCCAGCCTGGCCCATGTTTTCCCCTGGGGCTGCCAATCCTCTCCAGGCTTTCCTTGTGTCAACAGAAACAGGTGCCCATTTCTAGGAGCCTGAGTTCCTTTGCGGATGCTTTGCTCTTTTGTTCTGCCTTGTGCTTCATTTCTCCAGCTCCTCTCCTGTTCCCTCGCTCCTGAATCCCGGAGAGCTACTTCTTTTCTGCTCACCAAGTTGTTGCTTCTAGATGTCATGATTCCAGGTTCCTGAGAGACTGTATTTTGTGACCAGGCTCTATTCTACCATCCAAAAATGAAAACTAGTCAGAAATGGCAGAAGTCTGACATGAGCAAAGTCAGTTTATTAGCCGGGAGGATGCAGGGCTTTGAGGAACTGAGCTTCGGGAAGGCAGGGATGCAAGTTGGTCTCAGGAACAACCAAAGTTGGGTTTGAAGGTCACCAGATCTTACTCCATTGTTCTCACCTGCTGCCCCTGGAGCACTCTTATTTTTAAGACAGACTGGCTTTTCCTCATGGTGGGAAGCATCTCCATTGGTCCAAAGGAGATTGTCCACCAAAGAAAGACTGAAATCTCAAATTCTCTGAGCTCTTGTTCGAAAACAATTCTATGTGAAGAATCTGAAGGCCTAGTCTAGGTCAGATGGCTACGGCTGCAGTTTGACTGTTCCCCCAGAGTTCCTGTGTTTGAAAGCCTCATCCTCAAACTCGCATGGTCAAGATATTTGGAAGCCAGTATTCAGGAAAGTGATTGGGATTAGATGAAGTCATGAAGATGAGGCCCCCATGATGGTTTTAGTGCCATTGTAGTAAGACAGAGTCCAATCAGCATGCTTGCTCTCATGCCATGTGATGCCCACCCCTGTTATAGTCCAGCAAAAGTTTCCCACCAAATGTTAAGCAGATGCCAGTGCTGTGCTATTGGACTTCCTAGTCTCCAGATCCATGACACTGATAAACTTGTGTTCTTGTAAATTACCCAGTCTCGGGCATTCAGTTAGAGCAATGGAAAATGGACTGAGACCATCACTCACAGAACAGTCAGTTGTTTTGGTGATGACTGGCAAATACTGACTTGTGTGTTCACTTCAGATCTGATAGAGGCTCAGGTGGTGAGGATACAAGAAAGCATAGAAATCTTCATCATGGTTGTGTAGTACAAGAGAAGGAAAGGGGGCATAGCTGAGTGAACAGTGTCGTTAGCTTTGCTTTCTTTTATGTTAAAATGCTAGTTCTCCAAATCTAAAAAATGTGGTGAGTCGAAACTATGGAAATTAGTATGAGAGATGAGCAGCATGGAGTGGATAGTGGGTAGCCAGATGCATGGAAGCTAACAGGCAGTGACTTCAGATCAATGGTAGAAGACAGGCACTTGGCAGGTGTGTCACTGAGTCTAAGTCACTTTCTTGAGGCAGACTTACCTACCTGTCAGTGGAAGGGAGAAACTGACATTTTTACCTTCCTACAGGTAGGAAGGTCATGGAGGAAGTAGCCTGTATAGCTAGTTGCCTAATTGTGCATTTGAGATCTTATCTACCTCTGAATTCAACTCTATAAGATTGAAGAGACCCATTGTACACAAAAGGGCATGGGAGGAAGTCTGAGCAAAGTTAAGTATCTTACCCAAAGTTGCATACCGAATAAGTGGCCAAGCTGCGGGTCAAACCCTGACTTACGTGTGTTGGCTCCTTTTGTCCCTTAACCATTCTCAAACTATCCATCCCAGGATGTACGAAGGATCCGGCCTGTCTTTCACCTACCCAATGTTTCATATACCGTTCCTTTTTTTCCGTCGATAAAGCTTGAGCTTGTGCAGTTTGATTCGTTTCAGTATGTATTTTAATACTATTCGTTCTGCATATCTACAAAACCTGTCAAAATAATCTGTAATTAACTCTATCCTAAACAGTGTAAATTCCTTACCTAATATGGTCTCAGCTACCTTAGGAAGCTGGCTCTTCAGTAAAGAGAGGCAAATTTCTTCCCCGTGTGGCGTCTTTGCCTACTCCTTCATTTTTAAGTCGCGGAGTTCACCAAGCCTCTGATGTCTTATTGACATTCTTTCATTGAACAAGTATTGATTATGTAGCATACGGTGAAACTGTGTTTGGACTGATGGGCATACAAAGGGCTCCAGGGCCACTCGTTCCTGTGCCAGATACTACACCAAGTATCCCCACGTCCCTGTGTGCCAACATAACGTGGATGCACCAAGAGCTGTGTCTTTAGGAAACCATCATAGCAGGTTCCTTCTGGTTGGAAGTGGTCTGTTGCTGAGCATATCATGGAAGAGAGAGTCAAGAGCTTTGTAAAATTCAAGCTGTATTATATATCTATTTCTTCCCTCTGATCTACCAGCGCTGTCACTCTGTTTTAGAAGGAAATTAGATGGTTCTGACAAGACTGCTCTTCGCAAAGCTATGTTGATTGTTACCTACTATTCTGTGACCGTATGGGTGTTTGCAAATTGATTTTTTGATGATTTGTTCTAGTATTTTCCAGGTATGAAAACTAAACCGACTGCTCTATGATTTTCAGGGCTGTCTCTCTCAGTTTCATACAGATCTCTCTACTTTTCACTGGTTTTAATATCCTACCTGGTCCCTGTCGAATTTTTCAAATTGCTTTCCAAAGACATTGTTAGCCTCATTTCAAAGTTCTATAAGGACAAACACTAAAATAAAATGATGTTTTGAAGTTTTACAATTCATTTGATAAAAAAAAACAAACTTGGTAACAAAAATCATAATCCAGAATATTTTATAAATTGGCAGACTCCTGAAAGTTTTTCTAGGCCATCACCCGCACATCAGAGATTGGCCTGAAACAATATGCAGAGCTTCTGAGAGTGCCATTCTGGCTAGAGGGATAAAAATAGGCAAATGTTTAGCAAAATACTTAAAGATGTTTAAGGCAAATTGATTTAAATATTACTTTCCCTTGGCAAGCTTGCTTCATATAAAATACACACAGATTATATGATAATATTCACTTTTGCTATGTAGAGAGATTTGTTTTGCCCTCCAAAAAGAATAGTCATCAAAGGAGAGCAGCTTACTTGCTTTTTTTCTTTCCACTAAGGCATATTCTGTTTTGAATTAGAAGCACAGGTGAAATACCTTTGTATCAAATTTATTATGAAAATATGGTCAGCAACCAGTTTGGATTGTAATTTTGTGAAAAATATATAAGGATGGCAACCTTTGAAGTTGTACTAAATATACAGTATGAAAATCAGAGTACTGCTGAAATCCCTTCCCCACCACCTGGGTTAAAAACTAGGTGAATCCACCTGGATGCTTTCTGGATAGAGAAATAATGGGATCTTCTTCATTTTCTACTTTCTTTCTTGGCAGCACTGTAGGCTCATTGGTAAACTTAGCTTTGGAATCTAAAAGCAATAGTTCAGTAAAGAGAGCTTTGCCGCTGCAAGGCAGACAGAACCATTTTTCAATTGCAGAAACACTTAATTCTTTCTCACTTTACGTGTGAAAGCCACTTGGGTGATAGCCCAGGCGGGTACTGCAGACCAAGAGTGAAAAAACTCTTGGCCTCTGAAAAGAAACAGTAGGGGGAAAATTCAGTTACCATTTACTAAGAGACCAAGAAAAAAAAAATTACTGCATTTAGAAAAACTTGCTTTTGGCATCCATACTTAAGACACTCAAATTTGGAAGTTAAACATGGGAGAATGTTATAAACGGGTTGCGCCGTATTTGTCTATCACTCTCTTTCTGAAGTGGCAATCTGGGTGACTGGAAAGTATGAACACAACTCTATTCTGGTGCAGCTTGCTGAGAATTGCAAGTTACAGAACGAAGCCTGCCTGTTGGGCTGCTGCTTATAAATAGAAGGAATTTGGTTCATGCCATCGAGAGGGAGCTTCCATTTGATTTTCTGCATGTGCGTGAAGGCAGCTAGTGTGTATTTGACAGGACGGCTTGGCTGTTGCAAGCCAGCATGTAGTGAGACAGGAAGAAAGGGGCCTAGCAAGTAGCCATTCTCTAGGGGGACTTGGGGTGTTTCCTGGACTGGTGATCCTCATACTCGTGTCAGGGATTACAGGGTGGCCAGCATCTCAAAATTCTGCCAGGGAGGCCAAGGGAGTTCTGAAATATCACAGATTCTCAGAGCTGCCCATAGCTATTTGATAATTACTCATCTTCCCACATGATGGACATTCTCTTCCTTTTCTTCTTCCTTCCTCTCCTTTTTTGATAGTCTGGTAAAAATTTTGAGAGGTTTATAGGGTGCTCATATTCAGGTAAAAAATAATATTAGAAAAGATATAATTATATAATCATTATGGAAAATTGTATGGCAGTCCTCAATAAATGAAAAACTAAACTCTCCAGCAGTCCCACTACTGGGTATATATCCAAAACAAATGAAATCAGTGTATCAAAGAGATATTTACATTCCTATGTTTATTGGAGGACTATTCACAATAGCCAAGATAGGGAATCAATCCAAGTGTCCATCGATGTATGAATAGATAAAGAAGTTGCGGAATATATACATAATGGAATACCACTTAGCCTAGATCAAAGGGACTTCTGTTTATCATTTACAGCAAAATGGTTGAACATGGAAGCCATCACATGAAGGCACAGAAAGATAAGTACTGTATGACCTGATTTATATGGGTCATCTAAACAGTGGAACTGATAGAAGGAGTAGAATGATAGTCATTAGGGGTTGGCGGTAAGGGTCCTCTAGAAGATAGCCGAAGAGGGGAAAATTCAGTTAGACAGGGAGAAGTTCAAGGGATCTACTGTACAACATGGTAGCAATAGTTAATTTTTGATGGATTATCTACTTGAAAATTGTTAAGAGAATAGATTTTGCATGTTCTCACACAAAAAATGATAGTTAGGTGAGGTAGTATATATGTTATGAGCTAGATTTTACAATTCCTCTATGTATGCAGATATCAAAACACATTATACACCATAAATATATATATACTTTTATTTGTCAGTTACAAATAATAATTTGAAAAATAAAAAGAAGAAAAGGGATAGAATATCTACTGAGTAGTTTACCATATTTACAACTTGTTATTAAATTCCTCATGGTAACACAGTACAGCTCAGCACTATATAATGACATTTTGGTCAGCAGTCGATCATGTATCTGATGGCATTCCCATGAAATTGTGTTGCCCAGCATCTTAGTTTGTGTAAGTATACTCTGTGATGTTCATTCAATGAGGAAGTCATTTAAGGATGCAGTTTTCAGAACACATCCTCATCATGAAGCAACACAAGTAATATCAGCCTCCCTTACGCGTGGAAATGGAGACTCAAGATAGCAGCATGGTTGACCCAGTCTACACCCAGGAAGCAGTGTGATAAGTCTTCTGGTTGGAGCTTGCCTGTCCGTGACTGCTTCATCTTTTCCTCCCATAGGGAGAAGCACACGTATGAGTTGCACCAAAAACCTGACTACCTGAGGTGACAGGGCGCCACTCTGTGCCCGAGTGTCACTCAGATCTCTGCACTTCGGCAGAGGGACGCGGAGCAGCAGTGGCTGGCCACTCTCTGGAAGTTCTGTTGAGATGATGCATATTGTAGTTCAGCACCGAGCAGGCTTTACAGAGGG